>CABFWO010004314.1:0-58010 GCA_902155825.1 Timema genevievae | reverse complement strand
CTTTGAATGTTTGAATTTGTCTTTTTTACGACTTGAACTATTGATGATTGAGACGATCATGGATGATTCATATTATTATGAGTTTATTATATAACGTTCACATATATATATATATCCTTCTGTATCATATTTAAAATATCTAACTTTTATATATAAATAAAATACCTTATACTGTTACCTATTCTTTATGTCACTTTCGTACCCTAGTTTCATCTAATGATGGGAATTTTTTTTATATAATGGCAAATATTTGAATTGTTTCTAATAATAAATATTTGTAGAGCGGGTTCGCGGAGACAAAACTCAAATGGATCAGTGTACGGTCCATTTGTTTGATGTTAGTCCTATCGGCTCCTCTGAAATATATATTTTTTTTATATCTTTTGAATTTTCTGCTAATGGTATCGTTTTTGTTGTTGTACACCGGCCTTAATTCGTTGTGGAATTGAGGAGGTGGCTACAAGTTCATCTCCAACTCTTTGACTGCGTGAGAGTGTAACACACGTCCACTCCGTTTGCTGGTGTTATCGCGAGAGTGTAACACACGTCCTCTCTGTTTGCTGGTGTTATCGCGAGAGTTTAACACACGTCCACTCCGTTTGCTGGTGTTATCGCGAGAGTTTAACACACGTCCACTCCGTTTGCTGGTGCTATCGTGAGTGTTTTTTTCCATGGCTGCCGCGAGGGCGTCTTGCAACCCTTACCCTAAAGGTTAATAGATGGGCGGTTGTCTCAATTGAAAGCGCACCGTCCTGCGCACGAAATAAGTGACGTAGGCGATAGCCCTTCAGCTGTACATAAGCAAGTCTCGAGAAGAACAATTTTAGTTTGTGAAGTGAAAGTTAAATGTTTTTAAAAGTATGTGTTTTGATGTCATGCAATTAGCTTAAAGAAATGTGTGCTTACATCAATATATTCCTTTAACAGAAGGTATTTATTTTGTGTTTATTTTTGATTTTTTGGCATATTTAACTCATTTCCAGTAGGTAGGACTATTACAGTCTATATATTAGGCCCTATGCTGTATACAAATGATAATGCTGTCGTTAAACTTAGACCCTACTTACTGCAAATTTTTTATGTTAGACTACAATAAGAAGAATTTTCTAATTTGTAAACTTAATGTTTAGACCAGCGGTTGTCAACCGCCGGGTGGTGGCATTAAATATCTGGCCGTGAGGGGTTCTCCAGGAATTTGTCATTTTAGTTTTATAAGCATTTTTTACAGTGCATAAATATATTTTGCACTACCGTTTCTTTTTTCAAACCAACACCATTAAAATAATTTTATTCAATTATTATTTCATTCAATTTTAAACTGACTAATATTATAAATTTTTGGTGATCAGAATGGGATATGTCACAAATTAATTTAATTTAATTAATTTAATGATGTTGGCCTGAGGAAACTACAATATGCTATAAGATTTCATTAGTCCCATGATTGATAATAATTATAATGTAATTTTATATTTGTAGACATGCCACACCGTATAAAGTAGTATACTAATACGCTTTATGAATATGCCATAGTTAATTATTAATAGTTTAACTATTATTAGTTGAAGGTATGCATTTTTCAAAAAATTGGAAAGTTATTTAATTAAAAAAAATTGTTAGGACCAACTCCTCGTCTTAAAAAAAACCTGGCCACGGTCTCACAAAAGTTTAGAAACACTTATTTAGACTGATAGTTCATAGATATAAACTAATTTGTAATTTATGTTTTACCTTGCACTTAAATAAGTTAAGTTTATTGATTTCATATCATCATCATATGGCTTCAGATAAAAAGATATAAACGCGTGACTATAGTTTGTGACTTAGTCTTTTTTCGTTTAAGTTTGAGTCTAATAATAATTAAAGGTTATCAATGTAAGTGACTATATTTCTCTGCTGTGTAGATTAATTAATTGCTAATACATTCGCAGTAGTTTTTCTTTTGTAACCTTTCTAAAAGGTAGTTTCAGAGCTTATTCCAAATTATATAGTTTACAGTGGTGTAGCCAGGGGGTGTGCTCGGGGGGTCCTGCCCCCCAAAACGTGGAACAATTCAATTTAAAGCACCAACATTATTTAAATTCCTGCCCTTAATGACCATTAAAAGTTCTCCAGATAGCTTTTAGAGGCATCTAATTTGACATTTTTTCTAAAAGCATATTAATTAATTTCCTTAGCTATCATTTAAAAAGCACCAGATAGCTTTTATAGGCATTTAATATTGAAACATTTTCTTCGTCTTCAGCGGTTGAGGTCCAGCCCCCCTTGAGCCCCCCTTTCCCCGAAACCTTTCGCTGGCTACGCCCCTGATAGTTTACAGTAATGATGGTGCAGATTAACTTGGAATATATATACTACTGCCAATGTGGTGAATATCAAAGGATGAGCCGAACCATGGACTTGACGAACTTAGTGCAATTGAGGTAATTAGCTGGATGGGTTGCGAAAAAACACATAAAAGAATTTCCACATTTTTGTAGCTATACCTATAAATCTGAGCCTGAATTTACACCACCGTCCTGGAATAGGCATTTGTCTTTTGGAGGACCTACAAAACCCTCTGCTGAATGACTATATAAAGTGTTAAAACTGGAAAAAGAGTTTGTAAGACATCATGGCGAGGAAATTATTAAGGGACCATTAATAGCGGTCAGCTTGGTGAAAAAGGCCTCAAAAATGTTTCCAGCAGGGCTATTATGACCATTCAACTCAAAGTTAGTTGCTACCGCTAGTTAGCTTCACTTTCGAGGAAAAGATAGCGTTTGGGTTATTATGACCACCACTCTTTGTATCGTTCGAGAGTTTTAGCTTCGACTTTGCTTCTAGCGTCAACGCACAGAATAAAATCAGTTTGCGTTAACAGTTGGCAACCCTTTTCCAAAGAATATTACCCTTTAAGAGGTTAGAGGCTAGAAATTAAGTAAATTTATTTCAAGAATACTGGTATTCATGACTGAACATTATTCATATGTTTTTATTTTCCCAAACAGCTGATCACAAGTCACATTATTTTGTAAGAAACTTATAACCTAGCTTAATTTAATAAATCTTTTGTATCATTTTGTTTGCCTACGTCTGGAAATGAAAAAATACTAGGCCTACATTATTCAATACACACAACATATTTTAGTCAAAATCATAATGTGAAATATGAATTCAAATAGTAATGTCATACGTGGAAATGAATTAGTTTGAGAAGTTGGCCAATAAATAAACATTTTTTTTGTATTATGTAAGCTTTACGACCCAATGATTTATTCTTCATATATTTGTGTTGATACTGGAACAAGAGTAATATGTTGTGTGAAGATCTTAGAAAATAAAACTAGTCATTTAAAGTTGATGACCCGCTTCGGTGGCGTAGTTGGCTAACGCGCCAGTCATGTTGAGTCAGAACACCGAGGACGGGGAGATCGAGGTTCGAATCTCAGTCGGGTGAACTGGGGGTGGTTTTTCCTAAATGGTTTTCCACTCTCCCTCCACGCAAATGCGAATTCACTTCCTCTAAATTCAACCTTTCCAATTCCTAATCCATTAGTGTAATTAGTACTTAAGCGTATAACCCGAACGGATAGTAAGACGCGGTGCTAAAAATTAAAATTAATTATTAAAGTTGATGAAAGCGTTCAAGAACTCCCCCAAAATAGTGTTTACACTGAATATTTTCAACATCTTAATGTCAAAACAATGGGCATTTACACCCAGTCGGTTTACTAAGTTAACAATAAAGTGAACGAGAGGGTGGTTTGGATGGTTAAAAATAATAAAATGCAACTTTTATTTAAAGGGAATCCTTGATACTTTAGCTATATGACTAAGAATATAAGGATATTGTTCTTCTTTAGAATGAGTTGTTTGCAAATTATTCACTTCAGGATAGTTAGGTATAACTACTAATTATCGGTTTCAGATAAATTTAGTAAGCCTTTTATGATTAAAAAACCTAGGCCTAAATATTAAGCTAGGCCCTATTTTAGTTTGGCATCTTAAACAGATTAGGCCTACCTTTTTATTGTCTTGGCAACTGGTCTATCCACATGTTTTACCCCATTAGGGTATATATTTACATATATATACCCTAATAGGGTATATATATATTAAAATTATTATTATTTGTGTAGAGGGAGTGTGGAAAATAAAACCACTCACCACACCCAGCTAGAATCGAATCCCAACCTCCCCACCACTGGATAAATTAGACCAAAGAGACTAACGTCTTGGTCAATGTTGCCCCATGAGGTGGGTCAAAACAGACTACTAACACCCCAAATATGTTGAGGCCTAACTATATTATGATTTTGGTAGGAAGAACAGTAGAAGCTTGTTACTAAAGTTACTAAAACAATTTTAGTATATTTATATATCAAGTCATGCTATCTTCAGCTGTCACCTTTAATAGATATTATCAATAACTCTAAAATAACACAAATAAAATATTAAAATGCAATTCAATATTGGTCGTAAAGAAATATGTTTGAATTCTCTCTACTGTTCTTTCAACCAAAATCAGGGTATAACTTACACCTACTATAGGCCTAGGACTTACAAACAATTTAATCTTAATATTGGAATGTCCCAATTATCAGTGTGTTGATGGTGAGTAATAATGCATTTTAATAGTCTTATATTTCAAAGAAAATATTCTTTTAACATTCAGTGTAAGCGTACTATCCTCACTCTTGTCCTGCACTATGATATAGGCTTATTTAATGTTAGTATATGTGAAACACACATAATAACGTTTTGAGTTTATTGTATTGAGCCAATGAGATGGCAAGTTTAAATCAGGTAACACAAAACACTTAATAATTTACCAAAACTAGCAAACATAACCTCGAACGCAAACCAAAGGACAAGTAAAATGTCAGCGCAACTTAGCGTCACTCTACTAGGAAAATATTTGCGCTCGCAAGGACTTTGCTTTCGCAAAGTGGTCGGCCATAATAACTTTTGACGCAAAGTCTAACGTCTCTATGCTATCAGTCGCAAATTCGTTTTGCGTCTTGGTCATAATAGCCCTGCAGATGTACCAAATCTTGCGTTAAAAACATTTTTTAAGTAAAGCACATTCATAAAACGGAAATTTCTTAGTGCCGAATCCCATGCATTCAAGAATTGTAATGTAAGTGACAAATCCAGAAAAAAAGATTTTATGTTAAGAACTCTCATCCTGATAAAAGTTTACCTACTGTTGTTAATGCTCTTAAAATGACTGAAATTACTTTATCAAAAATAAATATGGGTAAAATACAAGTCGGCCTTCCAGTGTCAGCCTTAACAAGGAACCAAACACATTATTTTTCCTTATTTTTTGCTTACTTTGTGAATAGAGACATGACCAATGTTGCAATATTTTAATGAAACGATCATATTAGATTTAAAAACAATAATATCGTTAGCTAGAGTAGGCTTTCTCTTACGAGTGCTATTTTGCTTTTCTTTTAATTGCAGAGGCTATTCCTTAAAATAAGTAGAAATATATAATATATTCCTAAATATTCCTAATAATTTGTAGGTATAGGCCTAAATCTATTCTTGATAAAAATGCATTCCTAGTAGTATATGAATGTACTCGTAAATTATAGTCCAATAATAATTATATAAATATATCATCTAATGTAAATATTATATTCCTGATACTGGTAGACCTAACATATAAAAATATATATGTTCATAATTATATATAAACACTAAAATTAATAAGTTTGTTACTAAATAATATGTAAAAATAAAATAAAATATGTTCCTAATAATATGTCACTATTATGCCTAATGATGTGTAAAAATGTAAATGCTCCTAGTAATATAATTATGTATAATGTAACTATGTATATAATAATGTAATGTGTAAATATTAAAATTACTCCTAAGCAACAAAAATATAATAATAATAATAATTATAATTATATATAATATATATAATAATATATATAATATATAATAATAATAATTATATATAATATATATAATAATAATAATAATTATTATTATTATTATTATTATTACATATTTAAATAAAGAAAAATTATCTCAACAGAGTTTTCTTGTTTTAAAATTTTAGCACTCTTTAACTGAGAATTAAATATTACAACTAAACTTTGTAAATCTTTTTTATTTTAAACTTAATGATTTCTTCATGATTGCCTTATAAGAAGCCATAAGCTAAAATTAAATAAACTATTATTTAATGTGTTTACAAACTAGAAGGGCATAGAAATTACCAAGGTTTTCCCTAATGTCCCGGAGAGAGTAAGCTGGCAAGGAGCTACCAGTGACGTCACATCTCCATTTCTTGCTGTCTACACAGGCCTTTGTGAATGATACAACCTCCTTTCTAGGAACCTTGCCTCACCCCCGTTCCCTTTGACAAGTTACCTTCTTATAAAGTAATCGGCCGAGGTAGCTTTCACTGTAAATTAAAAAATTACAATTTGGTTCGGGTTGATCTTTTATAATTTGTCCTATTTTTTACTGTTGGTTTTTAAGGATCGTAAATACTAAAAAACACCAAATGTATTGTGACTTTACTTCAGAAAGTGGGACCAGTCCGTCTTTCCCTAAAATTCATAAACCCTGCTAAAGTTAACATGAAATTTTATGCTATGCTTCAAGTACTGCAACTGGTTCCACACCCTCATACTCACTATTCCCCTCATACTCACTATCACCATCATCTCACCTCATCGGGACATTGAAAGAACCTCCACGGAAAGAATGTATCACCAGAAAATTCGGGCATCTCCCGGGCAATGGTATATTAGTACTGGTTTATCGTTCCACAAACTGGGCTAAGTATGATGTAGCCCAGATGCGCAATATTATTATTATTATTACTGTCAGGGCAACCATAAAACATTGCTCGTAAAAGCCAAATTCATAGAACTATTTCGTCTTAAGAGCAGCTTGAAACCAAGCACTAGACTACACCTACCTAGACTCTAATGAAATTGGTCAGTTTCATGCGCGAAACTGACTCATTCAATTCTGGTTTAGCCAGGTGCCGTGTTGTATTTAGTATAGCACCGCACTTGAGCCGTGCTAAGTCAGACTATGAAACTGGCCCTAAGACCTCATACACAGGGACGGCCGTAAGGTGATGCGAACGGTGCGACCGCACTCGGCGCCGTCATAGAGGGGGTGCTGAAAATGCAATATAAATATAATATTCACTTTTACTGCCTTCACCTTTGTACAAAGGAATAACAACAGTATTCTTCCAGTCACTAGGAACATTCGAAATCCCAGCACACACATTTAACAAATCACACAATCTGTCAAGTAGTACCATGCTCCCACACTTAAACATTTCACATGTGATACCATCAACGCCATCAGCTTTGCAGTTCTTTAAGACTTTCATAGCTTTCATAGCTTGTTAATTATTTAACTAGCATACATTTTTTCCTTCTTTCTGCTACTTCCTCTCTATTTTCGCGATATAATTAATCAAAATACTCCCTTCATTGCTCTCCTATACTATTTCCATCCCAGATTATATCGCTACGTTCATTTTGAATGTCGTACGCTTTTCCTTGCACTCTTTGTTTCCTCCTCTTTACCGACGTCCAGAACAGTCTCTTATTTTATTCAAAATAATTCTGTATTCTTTCTCCTTCTTTTAATCTCATTTGCTGCTTATTCTCCTTTACCACGTTCTTTGTATTATTATTTTTCTCATTATATATATTGCACAACCTCTTACATTTTGTTTCACTCTTTTCAGCAATCATTCGTTTGTATGCTTCTTTCACCTGTTCATTCCACCATCCATAACTTTTTAAGCTACCACCATCACCACCACCATCACCACCATCACCACCACCACCACCACCACCATATATCCACACACATTTTCATGCACTCAACTATGGCCCATTCTATTCTGTTCCAAGAACTTGCTAAATGCTAATTATATATAATTGCTATATATATATAGCTATATATAAATGCTATATATATATATATATAGATCATTTATTTCGACATTCCATTCATGTTCTTGTAAAGTTAATTTTTCGCCCAAAAATATTTCATATTGCGCTCTCACACTTTTATCCTGCAATTTTTCCACTATCACTATTACTTTTTTTTAAATAATTTTGCACTTCTTCCTCATAAAATACCTACATAATTCTACTACTGATATCACTATAAAGCGATCCGTTCTACATTCAGTTCCACGCAAAGCCCTAGTATTCTTTACTTAACTTCTAAGGCTCTCATCATGCACCACAAAATCAATAATTGTTCTCAAATCACCCCTTTACCATGAATACAAGTGAATATCTTCGTGCTTAAAGCATGTGTTACTAAAATAAATCTTATTCTAAGAACAGACACACCAACTCATTACTATTATCGTTTACCCTATCATCACCATACTTTCCTAATATTCTATCTGAATTATCTCTTTGGGTACCCACCCATCCTTTCATATCGCCTAACAAGATAATTCTTTCCCCTGGTTCACATGAATTCAAGATTTAACTAAGCTCATTCCAAAGCTCCACTCATATTCTCATACCGGAGCATAATCAGCCCTCTCCATTAAAGGCTAGAAGCTATAAGTTTGCCAAATTTTAAGTTTCTAGCTCATCTGGAAGTGGGTAAACATTGATGTCAGTGAGTGAGTGAGTCAGCCATGTGGCTTTATAGTAGTATAATTGCGTTTTATTATACGTTAATGAGGCCTCTAACTACACTAATAGGTTTGGGATGAGCAAGGTTGAATTTGGAGGAAATATTCCCGCATTCGTGAAGGTATGGAGGAAAACCATTTAGAGAAAGCAAACTCAGTACACCCGACTGGGATTTGAAGCCAGATATTCCCACCATCACCAGTCTAGATTATTACGAGAGTGAAGCCTTAGTTCATTCGGCCACCGAAGTTTGTCTATTATGTTTTTGCTTTTAATAGTTTGAATAAAATCAATAAGTAATGTATCTAGTCCTAAGACTAGTCATTTCTCTATGTTACAATAGTGCCAGCATATTGCGTTTCAGTCTCAAGGGAAAAGGGGGGAGGGGGGGGTTGAAAATAGGAGAAATAGGAGGAGGATGAGATGAGGGTCGAGTGTAGGCCTAAATGAATAAAGGATAAGTTAGCCGTAAGATTAAATTCATTAATTATAATAAATGTGGCACGTAATGTATAAAGATGACAAATAATGTGTCCAAACAAGTCTTTTATAGCCGTTTTAAAAGCTTTTATTATTTATTCATTATTTATTGGAGGTATTTAACGTGCATTTTCTGAACCGACTAATTACATCAGCACACGAGAATTTCTGTGAGCGAGAGTGAAAGAGCCTGCCAATTTTGTCAGGAAAGGTATTTTCTCATACCTTTCAGAGTTCTTTTACATGCCACAATTGACATGGTACTGAAGGCTTTAGTTGCACTCCGAAGAAAGTTGTGCTACTGATTTTTAACGCTCAAGAAAAATCCGTCACCAGCTGTATTTGAGCCCATGATCACCAGGTTCTGAGGCGAGCACTTTACCCCAAGACCATAAACATATTTTAGAACTATTGTTTTAAAAATTAATTTATATTCGACTTGGCTCCAAACCACAACGGTTTATGACTTTTTCCACACAGGAATAATTGTTTACCAGCTTTTTTTTATTGACAATGGATTAATCTAATAGATAAAAGATCAAATATTTCACGCAAATAAGAAGTATTTTTTTCTTAAAGTGTTATTTAATAGTCCACTTTTCCATTAAAGAGTCTTTTAGAAATTAAAAACTTTTTTATTGTGGTCAAGTTTAATAGTATTTTACTGTTTTATTATTTTAATTTTATATATATTGATAATACCTATCAAACGTGACAGCTGCAGAACATATGACTCGGCGTATGAACACGTGAAAGTATTTCTATGACATGTTGACCGAACACTCCTCCTGGAGTGTAGAAACCTTACCTTGATTAGTTCCACCATGGTGTAGCTTATAAGGTAGTGTAAAGACATAGTGTAATTGGTATTTGTAAGAATTTTACCTTTAAGGGTACCGGTGGACATGTAAACGAATACATCTGTATTGTCTCTTGTTATTTTATGGCTACGGGTAGGTCATGGCTGAAGCCCCGGTGGGGTAGACTAATGGTTTTTTCCCCCTAAATGGTTTTACACTCTTCCTTCACGCAAATTTGGATACATTCCCTCTAACTTATACCTTCCTTATCCTCATCCTACATGTATATTCTGGATGAGTAGTAAGAAGCAGTGCACCATTGTTTGTTTATATAGGAAGATTCAGAAACTCCTGGCGCTTTCAAAATGTATCTGTGAAACAGTGGGTCTGGATTAGGGTCAAACGCGGCCTTGTGAAGACAGATGAGGAGCTACTTGAATAAATAAGTGCAGATCCAGTTTAGAGAACTGAGATTAACGGCTAGAGGGCTCGTTGTGCTGACCACAAAAATGTTGGAGCTGTCATTGATAACGGTGGCAGGTGACCTGGTGGTCTAGGGTTAAGGTATCAGACTTCTGTTCTGAGGGTCCGGGGTTTATTCCTCGGTCCCGGCACAGATTTATCTGATTGCCAAATCCTTCCTTCACCTCTGACAAGACGTGTATTAATCACAACTTGTGAATGTGTGGAATGCCAGACCTCCACCGTGGTTCGGATTCCACGTTAAACTGTAGGTCCTCCATTTCATCTCACAATCACCCTACCATTACACATTAGCGTGTGCGTATAACCCGAACGGGTTGTAAGACGCGATGTTAATAATAATATGTTATTAGCACCGCATCTTACTACCCGTTCGGGCTATACGCAATTACGCTAATGTGTAATGTAGGGTGATTGTGAGATGAAATGGAGGACCTACAGTTTAACGTGGAATCCAAACCACGGTGGAGGCCTGGCATTCCTCACATTCACAAGTTGTGATTAATAAACATCTTGTCAGAGGTGAAGGAAGGATTTGGAAATCAGATAAATCTGTGCCGGGACCGAGGATTGACCCCCGGACCCTCAGCACAGAAGTCTGACACCTTACCCCTAGACCACCAGGTCACCCTGCTAATAATAATAATGTTAATGGTGGCGGCCACTCGGTAGGCTTACAGGCTCTCACCATGAAGTTTAAATTATTATTATTATTAGCACCGCGTCTTACTACCCGTTCGGGTTATACGCACTTACGCTAATGTGCAATGGTAGGGTGATTGTGAGATGAAATGGAGGACCTACAGTTTAACGTGGAATCCGAACCACGGTGGAGGCCTGGCATTCCTCACATTCACAAGTTGTGATTAATACACATCTTGTCAGAGGTGAAGGAAGGGTATGGCAATCAGATAAGTCTGTGCCGGAACCGAGGATTGACCCCCGGACCCTCAGCACAGAAGTCTGACACCTTACCCCTAGACCACCAGGTCACCCTGCTAATAATAATAATGAAAATGGTGGCGGCCACTCGGTAGGCTTACAGGCTCTCACCATGAAGTTTAAAGATATCAGAGAGGGGGTTGATCAAGTTATGTGTTTATATTGGTCCCTCACTTAAGGTGGGGATGTAGAAATGGCAGCGCTAGAAATGGCTAGTGTTTTTGCATTTTTTTTTACAGAAATACTCTTTTTTTGTCAAAATAAATTAAATATTTCTTCAAAAGAAAAGTAGGGTTTAATTTGATACAAATGGTGACATCAACATTTGTTGAATATGTGTCATGAGCATAGCGGCATTAGATGAAAAACTTCTTCAATGAAAAAAAAAAAACTTTAATATAATTCCAGGACACCCTTGACAGATATTCAACAACGGTTAATATTATAATGTGAAGAAAATTAAACTCTATTGAAGCAATATTTGATATATTTTGACCAAAATAATTCAAATAAAAACTGCACACACACTAGCCACTTCTCGCGTCCCCCACATCTGACCACCTTAAGAATCAAAACCTTTTCGGTCCTTAGAAAGTTTGTGCTCGGTTCTTAGTTGTGTAAGATTAAAAAGACAGATTAAATATTACATATAAATAATAAAATGATTCAGTTTCATATAATATATAAAAATGAATATGTAGGTTTATATATATACATAGATAAATATTGGCTTAAATTTAGTGTTTAGTAAATAAAATAGTACTTATTAAAAATATTGTATGTACATAATTTATGATTAGTTAACAGCTAGTGATGTAACATAAAGAGATATTTACATCTTGTTAATTGGAATTTGGAACCTGGGACGGGAACCCAAATAATATAACCCAAACCGGTATATGATTGATAGAGATCAATTTTTGTATTACTCAGAACCACAAGAACCCTTTATGAAACATTTAAATAATCTTATCTTTTACACAATCTTCGGTATTAAAGGTTTTTATCTTTTAGAATACACATTTTTCTTTCTACGTATACTCCATTTACCCTGAAAGGTGGCAAGATAACCTTTACGGATTACACTATGGTTTAACTTATTAGATAGGGTCATAGTGTAATCTGTTAAGGAAAGCTTGCTACTTTTCAGTGTAAGTGTTTCAGTGTACATGTATTTGGTTGTTATTTTTACCTTGAAATAAATATTTTTACAGTTCGAACCTTTTATGAGGTAAAGGATGCACATTTGTACCATAAATGACAAATATTTCTACCTTGTTGGACAAACATTTTTAACTAAGCTATGATGACTATTTTTGGTTACACACATATGATTAAAATGGAAACTCATTTTTCAGGTGTTCACGATGATGTTCCTAAAGTCGTCCAATCTTTTTGAGGCCATGCATGTGTCTGCAATTGTAATCGAATCGAGAAATCCATCTAATGAGACCGTGACTACCCAGAATATAAAGTAATTATACGAAGAGATACAGGACCAACTCATCGACGCCATGTTGTTAGATGATCTACCTACTCTCCAGAGGATTCTCAAATCTAGGAGATTAAATTGAGATTCCGAATTTTCTGCTCCCAAATGTGCAGCGACAGCTTGCTGGGAGGATTACAATGGCGACTACACTAGGGCCTTTCTAAACTCTGGTTTAAACCCTAACGCGATGTTCAAAACAAGTGACGTCATTGACACGTTCCCGTCGAACGTGAGAGTTTATGAAACCAAGTCCCCCATTACTATTTATGAAGAAGTACAAAACACACACGACAAGGAGTTTGACGGGAGCACTTCTTGACAGCGAAAAGACCAATGTGAATATCAAAGTTCAAAATAAACGCACTACTCTTCATTATGTCTCAGTAGCAATGTACAGAAGAATGCATATCCCAGGAAACTTTGGAAAATGTGCCAGTTTGCAATATAGCTGTGAACGAACGTAACAGTACTAACAATACAGCTATTTAAATAGCTTGTAGATATAGTAACGTGGATGTTGTCAATGTTCTAGTTAATTGCTCTAAAGCTATAATATTTGGCTCAGAAGAAATTGATTTGATGAAGATTAAATATCCTCAAATTGGTAGTGACGATATGCTGATAACATGTGTGTCTGCTCTTTTGAAAACAGCAGGTTGTGAGGAAAGTATGGGAAACTCGCAGTATTGAGAATGTTAATGAAAGATAAACCTATAGGTATTACTAAGAATCTCCTTCATCAAGTAATTGGAAATCCAACTATATTGTCACAACATGTTGTTGACAACATGAAAGTAAAATAATGTTTAGAGTTTGTTTTGCAATGGAGAGATAACAGTAATAATAAAATAGATGTTAACGAAAAAGACGAAAATGGCCGTACTCCCCTAGAGCATGCGTTGCTTCGTAGGAAGCAGGATATCGCTTTACTTCTGATGAAACATAAAGCGTTCATAAATGAAACCTCTAGCGACGGTACAGATATATTGGAAAGTATAGACCTAGAGACTTTGAAGAAATATTTTGATGATAGTGTAAAAAAAATCATGAAATGAAGCTTAAATCTGTATTTAACTACAAGTTTTTAGCATCTTCTTCCGACAGGGAGGGAGTGAGTACCCATCGTGATCAGATGGACGTTATAAATATTTTGAGGTACAATTCTCATCGAAGACATTTGCTGATGCATCCTATCATTCAAAGCTTTATTTACCTCAAATATCACAAGATGAACTTATGGGTTAATCTTAACGTTGCTTTGTGTGCAATGTTCTTAATAGTTCAGAATGTGTACATACTGTCAGAAACCTTTACGATAAACGATCTGAATACCAATCAAAATCAAACTTATTCGACGATGTCCAGTACCAGAAACAATATGTCGTCACTATGGCCTCTTGTAATGATACTAATGGTCCCATTAATTATTCGTGAGTGCGTAAAAATGTGTACACTAAAATCCACGTATATTACTTTGGAAAACACTTTTGAATGGTTACTCTTTTTAAGTACTACACTAATATTCTTTGACATATTAAAATGTCTACACCGCCATATCGCCGTAGTGGCGGTTATCCTTTCTTGGTCAGAATTTATTCTTATTACCGGTCGTCTGCCCAAATTCTGTGTGCAATTTCAAATGCTTAGAGCAGTATTTTTAACACTCGTCAGATACGTTCTATAGTACGTCTTGGTATTGTTAGGATTTGCGGTATCTTTCACTATCATTTTTGGAGAAAAGTCGGAGTCTTTCTCAAGAACTTGGACTTTTCTAGAAATGTAATTTGTTATGATGATAGGGGAGTTAGATTTCACAGCTATACCATTTAATTCAGTTGTTGTATTGATTCACGTTGTATTTCTGATGTTTCTTACTCTTATTACAATTGTATTACTCAATCTTCTAAATGGTTTATCTGTGGATGACACACAAGTTATAAAAGAGAAAACACATATTTTTAGTATAATCTCAAGAATTGATCAAATCGTATCAATTGAGAAGGTATTCACAAATTTATAGGAATTATTTAATAAAATAGGACCAGACTGGGTTTTAAAAAAGATTGATAGCTGTCGTTCAGTATTTAAATTTACTAAAAACGATAAAGGATTGTATGTACACATTGAGGAACCTATACAAGATAGCAAAGTTAGAACCATAAAAGATAGAAATAGTTTTATAAATATTTTTAAAATAATTTTTTGGGGGATTAAAGAAACCCCCTTGTTTTCTCTGTACCCAGATTTGAAACAAGCGGCTGCTGATTTAAACATCAAGAAAACAGGAAGATAGCCAGAAAACGCTGAAGATCCTACTCAGGAAAAACTTAACATTCTGATTCATCACAACCAACAAATATTGCAAATCCTGAAAAAATCCAAAACCAAATTTGACATGTAAATTAATACTGTATTATAAAAATAATAGCAAACTTGTTCAATGGTCCGTGTTTTTATTTTTAAAATAGTTCTATCTGTTTCAGTTTTATTGGACAATTTATCTAATCAATACATCCCTAAGTTATGCTGGAGTCCTCACTCTCCTGGACAATAAACAATACGATAATAGTTTGTCTAACTGAACATCATGTGTTCCTTAACGTTTCCACGTTGGGCAAAGAGGATAAAGGAATAAAATAATATAGTGTCCCCGATTGCTGAGGGAAGGGAGGGGAAGACGATACAATTTGCAAAGCTGCATCAAAGTATAAATTCCTGCCTGGTTCAAACCAATCCATAGGTTTTAATTTACAACCATTAATGTACGCAAACCATATTGCTCCGTGTCTTACTACCAGTCCGGTCCATCCGCATATTTACACTAATGTGGTAAAGATGAGGAGGGTAGAATTTAGAGTAAGTGTGCCCATATTAGCGGTCTAAGGAGGGTGGGCAACACTTAATGGAAAAATACCCTCAGTACACCCAGCTGGGATTAGAATCCTGACCTCTATATAACTGGTAAAACAATCAAACAAACAAGATGAGACTGACATATTTGTCTGCGTTTCATTGACTTTCACCCATTGAGCATATATTCATATAATTATAATATGACATTAGGAGATTGCCCCTCCCCCTATGTCCACGTATAAGAAGGAGACTAATGAACCACCTGTTCCCTTCACTGTGCCTTGATAGCAGCTGTAGAAGATAACATCACACAAATATAATATCCATACAAATATATAATATATATATATATATAGACTATTTATATTTTTTACTCTTGTGCTATTAAATATTTTTAGTATTTATTTCAAACGATACCCCATGCATGTTTTTTTTAGCACCGCGTCTTACTATCCGTTCGGGCTATACGCCTATGTAGCCTACTAATCACGCAAATGGGTTAGGGATTAGGAAGGTTTAAATTGAGAGGATGTGCACCCTTTTTCGTGTAAGGAGAGTGGAAAACCACATAGGAAAGACCAACCCCAGTTCACCCGAGCGAGATTCGAAACTCGATCTCCCCGTCCTCAGCAGTCTAGCGCAACACTAAGCTAGCGCATTAGCTAACTACGCCATTGAGGCGGGTAATAATAGTAATCATAATAATAATAACATTTTCAAAGTTAAATAATTCGAATCATGTTAAGATTTTAAAATTTATTGACTCGTTTTTATTATATTATGATTGATTACTTCAGTTTTGCTATTGTTTTAATATTTATATACCTTAATAGAATTAGAGTGCCATATGAAAGTGAAGCTATTTTTCTTTCAATAAGTACTTGCAACAACTTTATTTTCATAGGGAAACTATAAAGTTTTATTCAAACTATATGGTCAGAATAATTAATAGAATTAAACCAAAAAAATAAAGAGTTAGCAATCTTCAGATTGGATTTGTTGTAATTTAAAAAAAAGTGTATTTAACACATGTCTACATAATATGAAGAAAGAATTTATTTACTTGCAAAAAACTATTTATGAGGATTAATTTAGATGTTTTATTAACTTATGTAAGAAATTGTTTTATATATATATATATATAATATGTAATTAACTAACATAATTTGGCCTCATGGTTAACAATCTAACTAATATATCATAGGGGGTTGATCTTGAAATAGGCTTAGGACTTAATGAAATGCCATAATCTAGTCTGAGTCTTATTTTAATGCAGAACAGGATTTAAACATGTTTTTGAAAAATATAATATTCAAGGCCCTTAATCTTTTGGTTTAGTTTTAGAGGTTCAACCCCCCCTCCCCCCACCCCCGAAATTTTATGAACATAATATATATGGCTTTATTTATGGTTCAAACATTATCAAAATTAAGGTACAAGTAAAAATTAGGGGCTGTGCTACCATAAAAAGCACTTCAGAGAGCTTATAGAGTTATTCAATATCTATACATTTTTCCAGCCCTCAGCAGTTATGGTGTTATGTTGTAATAGAAACCAATTCAGAGAGCTTCTAGAATTGTTTGTCATTTAGAATTGTTTCTAGCCTCCATCAATTAAGGGATGTACCCAAGAAAACACCCCCGAAATTATTGGCTGGATACGGCCTTGATAACTTTTATTTTGTATATGATTGCCCATTTAGGACTTTTTAAGTTTTAAGATAAATATTTATATTATATATTAGCACGGCGTCTTACTATCCGTTCGGGATATACGCTTATATACTAACTACGCTAATAGTTTTAGGGATAAGGAAGGCTATATTTAGTTGAAGTGTACCCGCATTTGTGTAAAGGTATAGTGAAAAACCTTTTAGGAAAAACACCCTCAGTACACCTGACCGAGATTAAAGCCTTGATCTCCCCGTTATCGGCAGTCTAATCTACTGCGAGATTAGTGTCTTAGACCATGCGGCCACCGAAGTGGGTCGTATCTTATTCAAGCTTCTCAGTGCCATTCATTCCACAGTGTACTCTAACGATCCAGCTTCAGATCTCAGAGCCTAGGAATTCAGTTCTGTTTCACCCACAGTTCCTCAGGACCGAGTCTCGCGACATTATGGAGCGAGGTGAAGAACCGGTTGGCGTCCCACCAATAAATATATTGACTGTGAGAAATAGTTAATGATATATTTAAGGTAGTTAGATAGTTAACCATTTTAGGTTCAAGGAAAGAGAGGGTTTCAAAACATATTTAATTTTATAAAAAGCCATTTAATTTAAATTAACAATTAACTCTAACTTGCTGCCTGCCATAAACAAAAATAGCAACAACTAGTAGTAGGGGTGTACCGATGCGGATACCGATGAATCGTTATCGGGCGATTATTAGTGCATCGCCAATTAATCGTAATCGGCGAATATTAAGTCGATTAATTTTTTTAGAGTAATATTTAAATCAAAATTTTCTATTTTTAAATTTAGTGATAAAAATCACCAAAAAAAACACTTATATACACACTGCATCTGGGTTGCGGGCTATGTAAAGATTACATGATAAAGATAAAGAAATATTAGTTCATATCGTTGATAAAACTATCAATATAGTTCCAACTTTCGCCGGCTATGCATAAAATATTTTTTTGTATACACAAAATATGTATATATTAATTACATTAACTGTTATCATTCTCTTAAGAATATTCCCCAATAGTTATTAATAAATAATCGATAATCGGGATTTATCGGTGTAAATAATCGTAGCATGAACAATTATTTTAAACAATCGGTAATCGGTTTTGCTAAACCGGTGCACCTCCTTTGTCTAGTACAGTGTATGTATTCTACTCTCATGACCACTAAGTACTCAGAAATCAAGAACACTTATAAAGAAATTGATAGCGTGTCTTATTGTGTTGTTTAAATTAACATACATGATCAGTAAAGTAAAATTGATATCCAATTCAATTAATTTAAAAAAAAATCGTATCACAAAAAAAGATAATATTGTTTTATTAATTTACAGTGAAAAAGTGTTCACAATTATATAATTACTAGTTTTTTATATTGAAGTGAATCACCGTTTTTTTATAGAACGAGCTATTTACCGAAAATTGAGTATATATTATGCCTATCCATTTTTAAAGAGGTTTTACTTTTGTGGGTAAAGGTAAGTAGAGTCAAAGCAAGAATCAAAGTGCGAAATTTCTTCAAAGTTTTCTTTAGAACGTTCTAACACAAATGTTAATGACAGCCTAATCTGAGGGTTACGGAGGTAGAGAGTATTTTAGGAGAATAGAACCCACGCTGAAGAGAAGATGGTGTGGGTAAACCACAGTGATATTTACTTTTGTGCTCTGTGTCTTACTGGCCTAGAGATGAGGAAAGTAGAGTCTAGAATAAAAGTATCCGCGAAGGGAAATTGGAAAACTATTGAGGAAAAACAATCTTCAGTGCACACAGTCAGGATTTGAGACCCAACCTTGTTGTCATCGGTAATCCAGTATATTACGAGAGTGACGCCTTAGGCCCTTCGTCCACCGATGCGTGTCATTGTGATAACTAATATGTTGGAAACCTTCCTCAATGAACCTGGCTGGGATTGAAGTCTCAACCTTCTTGTCAAAGGGTAAACCAGTGTCTTGTGGGTCTGACGCCTTTAGACCACGAGATCACCAGTGAAGGTCGTTATATATATATGCTACAGGTAAAGTTCAAATCAGGATAAAGTCAATATTACCAAGATAGTTTTGACGTTAGCCAAAATACGTAATGTTGGGTGAGAGGTTATTGAATAATGTTTTCCCAAGTTTATCCAGATAATATTGACATTATCCACCTACACTTGGATAGTGGCAATTTCTATGGTTGGGGCTAAGTTAGTTAGGTTAGCTAAATTAGGCTGGGTTAACTTAGATTAGGTTAGGTGAGTTTGGGCTTTGTTAGATTAGTTTATATTAGGCTAGGTTAAGCTAGGTTAGGTTACGTTAGGCTAGTGGTAAATAAAGCATAAAATGAGGCATTTCGAATATTAGTGCACTGCTACGATCCAATTTATTGTTCAGTTTCGAAACGATTCAAAATAAAATTCGTATCGAAACGTGCTTAGTTTTACAAATATTAATCCGCGCTATCTAAGTCTTGCTGGCTAGTGTCAATTTTATCCGGATAGTGTTGTAAATGATATAAATTACTTTCTATTTCTGACTGTCCACTGCACCTGGCTAAGGCTGACATATCCCGGCTAATCTAAACACTATCCAGATTTTGCACATTACCGGTAACATATACATCTAATAGCCTCCGTGCTATATATTTGTCGGTAACTGTTCTTTCTCTAAGTTTATGTACTCATTTAAGTATGTAGAGAATCTTGTGTCTGGGTAATACTCCAGGGATGGCGGTGTTCCCTCGGGAGACGAGTGGAGTGTTTTGTTTACCTGTTATCCTCCTACCAATCCTTGTCTTGTTCCAAGACGTCTTGGTTTGTTGGTGGACCATGAAACGACCGCGGAGCAACAACAACTTTCTTATACTTTATCTCCAGGTGTCTTGAGGGAGGAAGTTGGTTCGTCCTCAGGGGGGTTGCTAAGGTCGATTTATAGGAACCTCTTGATAACTTGTTAAGTTGGAGGGTTCAGGACAATGTTGTTTAATTTTCTCCACGAACAAACTTTCTTAGGCAGTTCTTCTTGACACAATTAGTAATCACGAACCCTCTTTACTTCAAGTAATTACACAACTACTAATGATTACGTGATGTACCACAAAAAACCAACAACATCTATTTAATGATCACATTTGTGTGATACGCAACAGATTTTAATATTTTGAGCATATTAATTAATGTTGATGGAAATCGACACACAGTTTGGTACACACATACTATCTATTTTCTTGCGACACCTAGGAGAGAGGAACTATCGTGATGTCTGTCTGTCTGTCTGTTACTCGTCTGAGCGGGCTAGAACATACTTTTTAGGGTTTTCATAAGTTCCCTACAGGGTTTTTGAAGCTATCTATCTAAGCCTAGAATATATTACACTAATTTTCTTAAAATAAGTCTAACGATTTTCACTAAAACTCGTATAGTGTGGTAAACCTTGCCTGACTACAGTCTATCAAAAGAGAAATATAATATATATAAAATTGTGATATTATTTGTTATACAACTCGAATAGGCTGAACAAAGATAAAATAAATTTAGTAATGAAAATAAAGAAAATAATATTGGGCACCAGACTTAATAAAGTCAGAAATAAATTTAGATAGTCACGAAACTATTATGACCTTGGGAACACTGGGTAGCTCCATAGACATTGGCCTCACCTATGGAAATCTCCTTGGAATGCTGGGAGTTCAAGACCAGACAAGGAATTGCCTAAATGAAGATGATAATCACCAATAATAGTATCAACAATACAACAATAATGGAAAAAAAACCTATGTATTATCAGGTCAACAATGAATAAAATTATACCAAAAAAAAATTGTAAGCAATTTTAAATGCTTGGGTTATTTGTTTAGTTAAATATATATATATATATATATATATATCCTTCCTAGGAGTATTCCTCAAATATAACACTAAATTTACAATATATCCACCTGGACTTAGAATAGTTTAGTAAATGAGATTATTTTGATAAACAATCTTCTTAAAACCTTTCTATTTTATTATTATTTAAATTGGAAAGATACAAGAAATGAAAAGGATGTCCTTTCCAATCTGGTAAATCCAACAGTAAATGAATTTCTCATAAATAAATAAAAATGTTAATTTTCTTTAAATTTATATTTCTGTCGAAATAGAATGTGTTCTTATGCTTAAGGGTAATATTTATGAAATCTGTAGGTGTAGGATGCGTCTGATGGAGTTTGATGAAATTTTGAAAACTTGGCGTCGTTTTTGTAATTTGCTGCAAATTTTGAAGGAACATATAACTGCTAATTAATTTTTAAATATCTTGAAAACTTACTGGAATTTTGGCACACCAATTTGCCCGAGCCGGAAACCGAACCGTGGAATTCCCATTTTGATATTCCACACTTGACGATGGTCAAAATTGACCATTTAAAATTCAGATTCTCGCGGAAAAAAATCCACATTACTTTTTTTTATTTTCAGGCCAGCACGGAGAGTCCTCTTTCCAAGTCATAAGATCTTACCCATTCAAAAATCGTTCTAAAATGAGCATAGACAAAACCTTGACTTGAATGAAAAATAGGTTTGTCATATACTTAAATAAACAAAATGAAACAAAGAGAATTAATTTGTAAGGCGTAAAATGAGACTAAATTAAGATGAATTAAATGTCGTGAAAGAAAACAAACTAATTACACCATAGAAAATAAAATGTATCTAAAGTATTTCCATTTAAAACACGCGGTGAAAACCTCTAATGTCCCTTTTCCAAACCTTTCCACATCACTACTTAGTTCAATGTTTTGTTGCTAGGTTTCCCTAGCTTACAGTACGTTCAGAGGTCGAGTAGATTTAGTTCTCGCAAATGCCACCAATCGCTGATTTATGAAAGTGACAATATGGCTATCGTCCACAGACGATATATATATATATATATCCAGAAGAGTATACAAGAGTATATATATATATAACTCAAGTTATATATATATATATAAAACTCAAGTTATATAACTTGAGTTTAAATGTTATAGAACTTCCCCCAAGATTGCCTTACTCTGTATATTACAAAAATACAAACACGCAAGCATAAATTGTCGGTAATAAAGAACTAACTTGACTACAATAAGTTTGTGTAATGGTGCTCGGAAGTGTCCTCCAGGGGCATGCACCCTGTAGGGGAAAAGTGCCTAAAATGGCATACTCAGATAAAATGGCACAGGTGCATTTTCTCGCAAGTACTGCTATTTTTTTTCAAATTGAGGGTATTGAGTTATTCCTTGGTTGGAATCTTTGATACTCTGTAAATGGCTGACCTGTGCAGAAGGTGTTTCTGAAGTTATTAAAGAAAAATTGAAAAGTTGCTTAGTAAAATATATTTTTTGTTATCTTTCATTGTTAACAAATACATTGAAGGGTAAGTAATTTTACTGTAAATATAATGAGTGTTACTTCAAGTGTAATATGCAGTATTTATGACGTAAAATCGACCATAAATTATTTAATATTCTTGGTACAATATTTTATTATTTCATAGTTAGCAATGTTGGGTAAAATGGCATACCACTGGTAAGGATAAAATGGCATAGTGTGTCATTTTACCCTAGGTAGCGTCTTAGTTATTTAAATCAATCATTATCCTGCTAAAATAAATGTTTCTTACTGTAATTTGTTCACCAAATTATATTTTTAATATTTGAAATAGTTACTTAAATTATTTTTAATATTAAATTCAAATATTTTGTGCGAAGATGGTTGTGACTTACGTCAGAAAGACAGAGAGGCAGTCATGGGAATAGCAAGCAAACCAACGGGCTATTGATGTGGTAAATAATGGGGAAATGGGTTGGCTTCGGGCATCTAAACTGTTTGGAGTACCACAAACAACTTTAAGAAGGCGGGACAGGAATAAAAACAAGCAGATTCAAGGTGTTAGCAAGGGTTTGGGTTGATTCAAGTCCACATTTGACCAAGAGTCAGAACGTGAATTGGCTGGCCTTGCTAAGAGGGGAAAACATTTTGTGTGTGATATTTGCAAGCCATGATAACTATATATAAAACAACAAAAGTAATAATAGAAGGTTTAATTTGTATGTTTAATGTTTTTTCTGTGTAAGATTAAATGTATGCCATTTTACCCATACAGTATGTATAAAATAGCACAGTGCTATATTTTGTATTTTAATTTTTTAACTAATAAATATAGGTATTAGTGATGTTTTTTTGGTGTTCATTTGAAAGATTATATATCATAGTTTATAAAAAGTTAGAAACAATTAATTTCAGAAGAATATTCTAGAAGAAATTTCAAAACTTAAAAATGGTATGTCATTTTAGGCACATTTCCCCTACCCATCACACAGGCACAATATATAAACCTATAATTGCTACCAGCAACTGTATTCTCATTAATAAAAATTACTCTTATTGATTTTATTTAAAAAAAACCTTTCGTAACATTTTATGTTCACACAACCTATAACATGAAAATCGGGAATAATAACAATATAGATACACAAATCGTTGATACATTTTTCATTCAGCTACTTTTAAACAAATTAAATACATCTAGTTGAAGAAATATCATAGTACGTACACTAGACATAAAATATTTTAAGTACACGAGAATTGTTATATAAATAGTATTTAATAAGAATGATTCCAAGTTTTGTAATCATTTATATAAACATTAGCTGTGTTTGTATTCATGACCCTTAGAGTATATTACAATAATAAAAAGCAATTGAGGGTGTGCAGCCAATATGCTACCAGTATCAGATTGTGTGTTCATGTTCCTGACAGTATGTTACAATGACAAGAAGAAGTTGAGTGTGTGCAGCCAATATGCTACCAGTATCAGATTGTGTGTTCATGTTCCTGACAGTATGTTACAATGACAAGAAGAACTTGAGTGTGTGCAGCCAATATGCTACCAGTATCAGCTTGTGTGTTCATGTCCCTGACAGTATGTTACAATGACAAGAAGAAGTTGAGTGTGTGTAGCCAATATGCTACCAGTATCAGATTGTGTGTTCATGTTCCTGACAGTATGTTCAGTATGTTACAATGACAAGAAGAACTTGAGTGTGTGCAGCCAATATGCTACCAGTATCCAGCCTAGCGTCCCCCAGATATCTTGAGACAGTAAAAGCGTGTGTGTGTTCATAGTTCCAACACTCCAGTGCCATGGGAACATATTGCCGCAAATCTCATGTCCCACGTACATGATGGTTGCGTTCATCCCTGTAAAATAAATAATTTCCTAAGTGAAAACTAAGGTTATTAAAAAAACACTAACTCAAAAATATAAATGTACCTTAAATTATATTTTCATAAGAATCCCGTTATTGAAAACTAGACACTCGTGTTTCTACAATGGCCAAATCAAATGTAAGTACAAGGACAATTTAGCGGTGTTGGAAGAAAAAATGCGGAGCGAGATATAAGAGTAAGAAAGGAATTTAGAATGAAAGTAAACATTGGTAAGACGAAAGTTATGAGAGTTGGAAAGGAAGAAGTCAATGTTAATATAGCGATTGAAGGGAAGAAACTAGAATAAGTAAGGTCGTTCAAATATTTGGTGACTTGGAATATAAACTGTACGGAGGAAGTTACAAGCAGGATAGCCATGGGAGGAAGGGGGGGCATATGGAAGGATGAGGGGGTTAGTGAAGCTGAAATAATTCTGATTGAGCTTGGAAAGAGGTCCACAAAGTGTTTTAATAGATTGTGGTGACGTATGGATCTGAGACATGGACAATCGTCGAGGAACGAGTGGCGATATTATCTTAGTAAGATACAAAGGTAGCTACCACAATAACACATCACAGTAGAAAGAGTATTTTGCAAGAGCAGATATACTCCTCAAGAGGAAAACTTTTTATTAAGATATATTATTCACTTAAATATCCTTACCCGGGTAATAGAACGGCGCCCCACTCCACCATTGACGTACATCTATCGCGTAGTAGAGGGCACTCAGCAAGAAGAAAGCGAAACATGACGTCACCATCACAAATGAGAGTGACCTATTAAATAATAATAATAATAATAATAATAATAATAATAATAATAATAATAATAATAATAATAATACACTTATTTTAAATTTTGATAAAATATAGTTCTGGTCAGGATATAATGTGATAACAGTTCAGATAAGAAATCTCAAGCTATTTAAGATTTTTCACTAGATAAAAGTGCCATAAAGCCTCTTGAACTTGCCAAGTAGATTGTAGAACTACTTGTGATTAAAATATAATGTAGTCAGATAGGTGTTTATCAAATATTAAATTTAATTTGGATTTGAAATGTGTTAAAATGGAGGAGAGAGGATCAAAGAACTCACTTATAATATTTAACAACTTAATATTGAAACACAATCTTGCGGGTCTTAAACGAACAAGTCCAGGCAGTAAAATTCACGACGTCACAGAACTCAGAAGTAGCTGGCTAGAGGGGATTGAATGGTATCTATTCTAAATGGTATCCATTCAGACTATTTTCAAATAAACACCCTTAAGAAAAACCCTGAATTGTATCCACCCAAATTATATCCACGAAAACCTGAATTCGATCCACTCTGAATGGTATCCATTCCGACAGTTTTATAATAAACTGCTTTTGTGTAAATCCTGAATTGTATCCACAAAAATCTGAATTGTATCCACTCTGAATGGTATACATTGAGAAAGGTTTGAAATAAACGCCCTTAAGGAAAACCTGAATCATATCCACAAATGGCTGACTTGAGGTTTAACAGAAGGAAAGTTTAACGTATAAGCTTCGACACACTTTCGGTAGAGAGCAGCAGGATGGAATCTTCTTAACTTACTACTTGTATACTAGAGTGCAACCAAATCAATATGTTAATTCAATCAAATTCTTTAAATAAGTATGAGTAATTATATGAAATTCGTAGACTCCTATAAGATTGCCAACATTACAACAAAATATTAAAAATACATAGCGTTCTAAATTATTTCTGGTTTCAAATAAAACACATTGCTGTAATTGGTTTTTATTTTACTTAACATGTATTGTGGGGTAATAAATGTGCTGCAGAGGATATTCGTATCCTATATTAGCAAGTCCTGCTCGATTGTATACTTTAGGGTTACAGAAGTTAAACGAATTGACATTAGGAGCACCTTATAGAAAATATAAACAAATTGTTTGCAGTCAATATTGATAACATTTTACTCTATTTTACTGTTATTTATTGATATTGACTATCTTTGTATTAAATTAACATATTGATTTGGCTGCACTCTAGTATACAAGTAGTAAGTTAAGAAGATTCCATTTTGCTGCCCTCTACCAAAAGTGTGACAAAGCATTAACGTTAAACGTTCCTTCTGTTAAACCTCAGTCAGCCATTTGTGGATATGACTCAGGTTTTTTCTTAATGGTATGTATTCCAAAACGGTCTGAATGGATACTATTCACAGTGTATACAATTCAGGTTTTTGTGAATATAATTCAGGTAGATCCAATTAAAGTTTTTCACAAAAGCAGTTTATTACAAAACTGTCGTAATAGATACCATTCAGAGTGGATACAATTAAGATTTTTGTGGATATAATTCAGGTGTTTATTTTAAAATAGCCTAAATGGATACCATTTAGAGTGGATACAATTCACCTCCCCCGCTGATTACAGCCGACCAGACAAGCCTTTAAACTACTTTATTTATCCAAAATACTAAACAGATATTACAAAAAAATCTTAGATAATATTGAGACAATTAACGATCCAACACACCACTAGCGAAAATATGAATTTGAATTTTAACTCAATAAAGTATTAATTGAATTGGGAGTTTTAGGAAGTCTATATAGACCCCCCAGGATGCCTTTCTTGGCTACACGCCTGTATGTAATTATTGAATATATTATTTTCAAATAAGAATAAATTATTAACGACTGGTTGTTTTAAGTTACAGCTTGCTGCAATTCAATATCAATATTAACTCTATAAATCTTTTACCACTAAACATTCAGCGCACAACGAGTATAATTCCACCTTAATATCTCTACTATTGTGTAATTTTAGACTGTACCAAAGGTTCTTGTTGACGGGTATCCAGCCATTTTCCTTGCTTGCCAGACACAATATGGCGCCTATGACACCAGCCAGGATCCCCCATGTCAGCCAGCGGTATACACGGTCCCGCCATTCGCGGTGGAAACCAAGAATAGTCCCTGCTTGGACCCCCAGAAACACTTGAAATATGGACAGTAGGCATCCTAAACAAACAAAACAGGACAAAGCATTCAAAGACGTTTTGTCTTTACTTTCTAGATTCAGCCATCCGATGGAAAAAAGATAAGCTGGCATTAGAAGCTCTATATGCGTAACCCTCAAAATATAGGCCTACCTGCTGTTTTTTCTACTGCACCTTACTAGCCATTTGAGCCATCCACATTTATATGTACTAATGGAAAATTGATTGGAAACATATATGATAAGAAGTGTTGTACCCACATTTGCATGGGAAAAGAGTACAATTTTATTTTGGCAAACATCTCCCAGTACACTTAACCAGGATTTGAATGCTAAGCTACAGTTAGTAAATTCTACAACCAATATGACGAACCTAGCCATCCTAAAATGACGTCACTGACTCACAGTCATGTATTATGTTAAAAAGGAGAAACAGAGAGATGTCACCTCCTTCACAGGGAAGTATTTACGATTACATTGTCAAGAATTAATAGTTTGCACAAAGGCGCCGGCTAGAATGACGTCACAGACATAAAAAAAACTGTAAGCCGCACCTCGTGCAGGGGCAATGGCTAAACATTCTACGTCGAAAAGTGATATATCTTCTGCTATCAAAGGTAAAAATTACCTATGAAAATACCAAATTATTGGATTCTACTTATATGTATATAATTTAATATGTATATCAGGAACAAAAGTTGTCAACTCTTCCTCAACTCTTTTGAAACATGTTTACATTTAATTTATATTTGTTTATGTCAGTGATTGTATATTTTGAATTTGAGTAAAAGTAAACATTATTAATTTGTATGGTATTATAACGCTGACTATAGATAACATCGTGAAAGAGACGATTTTTATTCCCAAAGTTTTTTAAAACTTTGTCTGGAGAATATATTATAGAATATATACATTTTTTATTTATCTAACATTTGATTTAATTTAAGAACAAAGTTAGAAAGTAATAAACATAAGCTAATGTGTGAGGCCAATTTTCAGGTTACCATACCCCTCTTTCCCTATTTTATGGATTTACTGTGTTAAATATGGTGGACTAACCTTTAATGCCTCACAGTAGATAAATTGTGTATGTTGCCAATTTTTTGAGGACATCTTTGGGCGAGTTATTGAGCTTTAAGTACACCGGTTTGACATAGATCAGTATGATGTTAATATATAACTGAAAGTCTCCAACTTTATTCACCTGTTAATAGACTCTACAATAGTCAACTATATAGCACATCTAAAGTCCTTTATACTCTTTAATCGTTGTATATACAAATGATTATTAGTGTATTATTGAGTCTATAATATTGTTCAAAAAGCTGAGTGAAAGACGACAAACTGGGAGCAATTATGTGTGTATTAATCTTTATGGTGTTAATATAATAAAATCTTGCAAGCTACGGTGGGCAGGACATGCAGCTCGAATGGAAGAATCTAGAACCACCTTCAAGGTATTGACTGAAAGACCATGATGGAAGACCTCTACGTTGATGGGAGGATAACATCAGAATATACCTCAAAGAGATATGGTGTAATGAGGTGGACTGGATAGAACTGAGGTTAGGAATATCGTGTAATGAGTTGGATTGGGTTGAACTAGCTGAGAATGGGTATATATGACGTAATTTTGTTAGTGCGGCGATGAGATTTCAAGTTCCTGATGCTATAAATAATTATTAATACTGCAACACTAAATATGCTGGGCGAGTGTATATAATGATATTGTAACAGAAAAGGACGAACAAACAGTTGTAATTTAAATTTAGAATAATTTATTTAAAAAAAAAGTGTTTAAAACTATTAGTTATTTTAACAGTAGAACTAACTCCCTCTATTCAAAAATTCCTAAGTGCATCATTTTATAAGGATATTGTCTTGTTCTTATCGTTACTATCTCTAACATTTCTCTTTGTATTTCCAGTTAAAGTATTTCCTAAAATTTATCCTTGGATTTGAAATAGATATTCTCCCTTGGTGATCAAGTTAGGCAAAAATCAAATTAATACGATATTTAATAGTACATAATATTCACAGAAAGTAGTCGTAGTTCAGGTGGTTTAAGACTCCAGTCTCGCAATAGATGTCTAAATCTAAACAAACACGCCCCAGGCACATGAGTAATGCCTTAGAATTTTAATTTCAAATCACTTGAGATGAGCTATCAAACGAAAGACTTTGGAATGGCCGACATATTGAAACACATTAACATTATTTTTTTTTTAATATGGACACTCCTGTTACCTCGAAATGTAGCATTCTTACCTTGATGAACTATATTATGACCCCATATTACACCATAGTGTAATAATGCAAGGTAAGCTTGTTTCCTAAAAAAAAAAAAGTAGACGAAGGATACATACATATTTCATCCTATTTTCAAAAATAATTCCTGCCAGATTTCGTTAAAATTGTTTAACGTATCTGACAGCTATCGCATAACAAAGATCCAGACATCCAAGACAGACTACATACGTTTTATTACCCCCGCTCCACCCCTAAACCGATGCCATCTGTTTTTATCTCAGCCTAGAGCCAAAACCATTTTAACGACCGAGATAAAACTTTTTACCTACGTTCTTTATAAGGATACCCCAAAGTACTTTTGGATTTAGATCTCCAACCATAAAATCAGGTGTAGTTTACTGAATGGCAAAAAGAAAAAGAATCGATTTTCTGGAAATCCTCTCTAACGATTTTGATTAAATTTTATTATATCTAGAAACTGTTTAACATAATAAATAAATTAGCAACTCTAATTTCCCCATGAAACGGGGGACATCCTAGCCCAATAGTTGATAGAAAACACAACTTACCGACGAGTCCCTCCGGATCAAATGGTCCAGAGCCGTAGACCTGTGCAGCTGTAGGGTTCTGGTAGATGTGGGAGGGACCCAAGATCAGTCGGTCAATGTAACCACTAGCTCCACCGATACAGCCTCTGTACTGTCCGTCAAACTGATTACCTCCTGGGCCGAGGTACCCACTGTAAGTATAAGTTTATTTTTACAATTTTGATTTTGTTCACAATGTTTTAAGTTTCCATAAAAATATAAATAGTAACCAAATGTTAACATTTGTTGCTACGACGGGAGTCCTATATTTAATTAAGTAGTAAATTAATAATTTGATATCCGGTTGATAGGTCTGTCCTATAACTGTGTTGAATTAAACTTATAATAATATTACAAAAATATATTGAGATTATATATTTGATTGACTTTTGTTTGTTTCAAACTATCAAATCTCGATTAAGGTGAGTTCCCATGGAGTCGAGTGTATGACTCACGACCACATCAGTCGTGAACATGACCTTGTGGAAACTAATAGTCAAGTAATAATAGTCGTGGTGGTGCTGGACGTATATTAACCACCTGGGCAGTTAACCCACATCTCCTTCAGTAATGAACAGATACCTGAGCGTGAGTTATTTGTTACAAAGTGGAACCGCGGCTAAGAAAATGCTCAGTGGGGACTTATAAAGTCGTAGCCTGGTCCACAACTACGAATGGTCAACAAAAACAACCCGCCTTTATCCTTCATAATTCTAGGAATTCAACAATATAAATAATCTAAAGGTGAAATGATTCCTGTTTTTTTCGATTCCTAATCAGGATTTCCATTCTCTAATAATTGTAATCTAGATCTCAATTACTCAAGATTTAAAAATTTTAAACTTTTTTCCCTTCAAGCTAAACTCACATAAAAAAATAATTTTATTTTATTATATACTATGGTATTGTGATGTATTTGTAAAAGAAAATTTAAAAGTATAAATAGTAGGCCTAAAAACAATTAAAGAGGCCACATTTTATGTATGCAAGATCACTAAAGCACAAAGGTAGTATTGAACGTATTTATAGTTTGTCGATATTAATGTGTAACGGAAAAAAACCCAATTAATAATGGCAACAGTTACAAATATTCCAATTCTAGATAGTGCAATTCATGCATAAGGTAGAAAGGAAGGGGGAGGGGGGAATTCATAGTTCATCTTGCAAGACATATGGCTTATCTGCTGATAACACTTCCCCTCTTCCACTGACGAGTATACATACTCAATATACTATTAATACCTGGACTGTGTTGACTTATATTTCAACATTACCTTAATATTGTTTCCTAATCTATAGAGACTCGGACTATTTTAATCTATATCCTGGCCGTAAAATTACTACCAATAATTTTAGTTTATTAACCAATTAATAGCCTGATTTGTAGACGATTAAAAAAAACACGTTTACAAAAAACTACTTCAAGATCAAAACAATAATTATGTAACAATGAAATAATATTTTTAGAATTATTTAAGAATGAATGGATTTTGCTTCAATGTTATATGTTTAAAGCTCCCTGAACATTAACATGGAAAATCCTAATTTGACTTGTCACTACGTCACAGTTAGGTGACATCATTAAATACCAGACTTGATTTCCTAGAAAGCTACGTATTAACGTATCAAAAACCATGATCTTAAGATCAATTCACAATTCTTTCAATTTCAGTTAGAATTGAGGGAATCGAGGTTTCGAGTTTGAAATTCTAAAGACTTTTACCTAATATCTGATCCCACTTACGTAGGGCAGTCAGGCACATCCAAGAAGAACACGAGGAAACAGTGAACTGCTACCAGGGATAGCATGATTAGCCACTGTGGAAGCAACACTATCACGTCTTGTAAAGGCGCCGTCCAGGAGATCTAACAGCACAATACCAAGTTTACATGAATTCACACACCACTATTAGCGAGAATATTAGCTTTATGGCTGATTTGTTACTATATCTAGCATCAAACCTACGGCTAGTAGGACCATTCACGTGGCGTGTTGCCAAGGTACAGTCTGTTCACCGTAGCTTTTTACATGAATGACAGTTGAAAAATCATATGTTTAAGTTTTGGGTTGCCAACACTTGTACAAGATCACTGTTTAGTTATAAATGATAAGTTTTTTAATTGCATGTTATATTTTACATTTAAAATAACGTAAACTTAAGTTTTCTCACACTATTTCATTACTTTTGATTAAAAAAAATGCTATCTATAATGTGTAATATAGTGCATACATTAATACTTATTAATACAGGCATTGTATTTACTTAGAAAAGAGAAAATACTTGTCAATTTTTTAAACATATAATAAATAATTTTATGATTATTTTGTCGTGTTTCTAAATATTTAACTGAATAAAATATTCTTATCTACTGCGTGGGTGCACCATTGTAAAGAACTTGTTTGCGTCATGATCAATCACATGGTTCAAATTTATCGGTCGCCATTTTAAAGCAATATTTGTTAGACCTTTTGTGAAAGTGCTTTAAAGACATTTTTGTTAATTGGAATAAAACAATAAATAAGCTTTGTGCACAGCCTCAAGTAAATACTAAATACAAATAATATGAGCCTAAATTACTGTGGCTAGCTATTACATTAATACATTACCATATATTTTCATTATAGCTAACCAAAGTGACATTTGTCAACTGTTGGCGTAGGGATACATTAGGGACTATATCTAGTAACTTTTTGAGCTGTTAGCCAAGTAAACTTGAGTGGTGAATATAATTTATAAGAAGAGCTTGTTTAAACTGTATCTGTGAATGGTTTTCACCACTCAGTAAAACATTCATTGTTCAGCTATCAGCGAACATAAGATTCCCATGTTAAGATAGGAACAAATGGGACACTAGTGGGTGAGGAAAATTACAGTTTTAATAGGCTCAATGTACTTTGGAAATACCCCTATTGTTACAACCGGCCGAGTCTCGATCCCCGACCTTTGAGTACCCAGTGGAAAATAGGTGTACAAGGTCAAATTGGTTGCTTTATTAAAGAATGGGGTGTAATCAGGTCACGCGTGTCCCCAACGAACAAGCTACAAGTGCCTCACCGAGGATTGACCATAGCTCCTTCTTGTGAAGAGAGTGTTGAGGCAAGCCACCACGCCATAGACCACCCCGAACCTCTGCAGCACTCCGAACACCCTCAGCGACTGAAGCTGCGTGCCGGCAGTGGTGTTGACACAGAGACCCAGAAGAAACAACAGGCAAGACCTCTGTGGACACATAACTTGACATCATCTCTTGAAACGAACAACTATATATTATAATATATAGCCTTAAGACGAATGGTGCATAGCAATTTTTTAAATGAGAAAAATAATACTTATATTGACAGTGATTCTTCCTCCATCTAGGTAGAGTTTGGCTAACTCAAAATATTCATAAAATAAATGGTACGGTGCACCGCACTGACTTTATCCCACTTTTGTCTTAAAATAAGACATTTACTAAAAACTTGTAAGATTCGTGAAACGAAATAATAGTTGTACACATTGTTGTAGAAACACTACAACAAAGATTATAAATGAAATAATATAAACTGTTACTTACTACATTGTATTTAGAACTAGGAACACTGTTACAGGAAAATAATTGAGAAAAGAGAAATATCTTTGTCCACCAAAGAGTATAAGAATCAAATTCATTTTCAAGGACCTTAATTATATATATTTGTTTATAGTACAGAAACTGTTGGTTTTATAAAAATATGTTTCAAACAAAATATTTGTATCAACTTAACAATGATAAGATATTTCGTATCTCAAATAGCTGTGGATAAATGATGAAAATTGGAAAATTTTCCTCATGTAAAGTACACTCAAAGTCTTTTTCATGAGAAAATGGGAATTGTCTTCATGTTTATAATAATAAATAGTGTCTAGATATAACATTTAATCAAAATCGTTGAAAGTGAATTTCGAAAAAAAATCGATTATTTCTCTTTTCGCCCCTCAGTAAACTTCACTTAAATTTATGTTTAGACATCTAATTTCAAAAACCCTCGGGGGGAACTTATGAAAACCCCAGATACAAAGTTATATCCCAATCTGTAAAATAGTTTAGCCTATAGCCCGAGGTACCAACGGACAAAAAGCATCGCGAAAACAACTTTTTTGGTTTCATTGGGTCATGAAAAGTCAAAATTCATCAAAATATTGAGTTCGAATTTTTTTTGTCGATCACATTACTTTCTTTCCGAGGTGTCGAGAGAAAGTAAAAAGGAAAAACTACATTAGTAATCAAGGAAGAATGATATAGATTCAGCTGTCTGACATCATATCTCCTTATGTATTAGCTTTTGCTTAGCATACATGATATTTATCATGTATTCTTGTGCTCAGGACAAAACAGATCATATAATAGCAATCTTAACGAGAAATAGTTAAGTTTTCTCCTTCCATTTTAAAATTAGACTAAAACTAAATAAGTTTAAAATTATTTGAGCGTGCAAAGTAGACAAAACAATATTTTCAAATTTAAAACTAAAAGTAGCTAAGAATAATTTTAGAGAGACAATGCTCTAGTGTCCAAACGGGAAAATCTCCCGTAATTCAAGATTTTTTATACATACTATCCCAAAGCAATAACTCCCATTATTTTATTTCTCTTGAGAGAAAAGCATCGTACTACACATGCATGTTCAATACATTCATAAGGTTGGGTACATCCTGTGATGATATACCTGAGTAGTCAGCCTGAGTTGGTAAAGATATACTCACCCTGACAATTCCACGCAGAATTTTAATCCTAGGTATTTTCTTTCTGAGTTGAGATCTGATTGATATAGGTATACATACTCCCATAATCCACATGAACCTAAAACACCAAATACATCTTAGAGCATTACAAGGCAAGAGAATTAGGCACTTTTATTCAGTAGCGTCACTTAGGGAGGGCAGGGTTGGGCAATTGTCCCCCCTCCCCCTGGATTTAAGTTTTTTTATATAAAATTTAATGCTTGTGTAGTTCTACTAAAACAAATTGAGAACTGTAGTTTTAATATTAAATAAAAATGTGGGGATTATACTTTTAACATTAAAATATTCTAGTTTTATAAATGCTTAAGAAATAAATACGAGATTTGTTGGTGCTAAATGTGAAATTTCTTGAGACAATCACATATCATCCGACAACGCCTTGTACCGTCAGAAATGCAAAAGTACTTCAAATGATGATGTCACCGGACAACCAATCAGAATGGGGCCATGTCATCTCATTTTCATGCCAACGACTTAAAAGCTACAACGCATTCCTTCTAGACATATAGCACGCGATATGTTAAAATCATCAGTGTTTAGTTGTATAGTGGTTTTTAGTTTAATGTTTACTTAGTTAGTAATGAATAGGACTCATAAAAATATCACTGATTATTTTAAAAGGGGGAAAAAAAAGTCAGATATCATCGATGACCTTAACTCTCCGGTACTAGAACCGTCTACTTTTTCAGATCCAAGTGCAGGTAAGCCTTTCGAGTACTTTTTTCCCATTAAAAAAAACTGAGGAAATTTACAGTAATGTGTATGGTATACGTCGGTTAAATTATTTTCTAACTTTTAAAAACTTAAACCTGACTTTGCAGTTTGCAAGTACATTTTTTTAAAGAGGGAATATTTATTTTAGGCCAAACACCTACAGAGACTTCTCAGCCTCTAGCAAAAACCCACCCACTTAGGAATGGACCATTAGTATCGCCCGTTCAACCGATCATAAATTTTCCTCAGACCAAGATTAGAAGATTTTCCGCTCGATATTATAGTGTTCACCAGTGTGTAGAATATTCACAAGCCGAAGATGCTGTGTATTGTTTCCCATGTCAACATTCATCTTCAAAATATACAGTTCACTTAAGTGAAACATTCGTGAACTGCTCGTCTATCGACAAAGGATCCAGGAAGTGGAAGGATGCTTCGGCCCTTTTTAAGTAACATAAAAAAGTGAAAGACACAAAATGTTGATGACTGCCTGGGCTGAGCTAAAAACACGAACTTCACCGCAGATATCAGTAGCATCTCTGTTAGATAGTGAACGAAAATCCGAAATCGAAGAAAATCGAAGGCATGTGAAGACACTTCTGAAAGTGGTCAGTTTTCTGGGTAGGCAAGGCTCAGGATTCAGAGGCCATGATGAGTCGGAGGACTCTGTGAATAAAGGGAATTTTCTGGGAATGCTAAAAACACTCACTAGAGACAATCTTAAACTCAAAGAAAGAATGCGTCATCGATATGGCCGTTACAGTTTTCCAGAGTACCAGAATGATTTGCTTTTCGTGTTTTATTCCCGTATTGTAAGTATTATTGTTGAAAAGTAAAAGAGACCAGCTTCTACTTAATTATGGCTGACGAAACCAAAGACTTTTCCAAGTTGGAACAGTTGTTTATTCTAAATAGATATGTTGACTGCGATGGTTGGAAAGTGAAAGAGAGAGCAATAGGTTTGCATAATCTAAAAGATTGCTGTGTAGATAATATTGCAAATGCATTCTTTTCCCTTTTTCAGAACAAGGGCTGGACATTAAATATTGTGTTGGACAGTGTTATAAAGGTTCCAAGATGGTGAGTGGTTGGACAAGTGGGGTCCAAGCCAGGGTTAAAGATCAAGCACCTCATGCTTCGTATTTTCACTGTCATGCTCACCGTCTTAATTTAGTGTTAGTGCATTTGTTAGGTGTTGTTGAGTAAGCTAAATACTTTTTTCAACCCTTCAAACAATCTACTGATTCATATAAAACAGCTCTCCACGACATGAGTTAATTTTAGAAGCTAAAAGAAAAGTGAAGCAGGCTATTTTGAGCGTAGAGCGGTTAGTTCCTACACTTTTTTTTTGTTTAGTGCAGTGAGTAAGATTTAAAAAAAATTCCAAGCAATTTCACAAGGTACGAAAGGCAGTTGAAAGTGTTGGTATCCAAGCTCAAATAGAGCAACAATGCTTTATCTTTCTTCTCTGCGTAATGGATCTCATATTGGGCATAACATATTCCCTCTCCTAGCAACTTCAATCTCAGAATTTAGATTTGATGGAAGTAGGGTGCCTGATCAAAACACCAAATAAGAGTTGGCCAGGATAAGAAGCGAGGATAAATATGAAGAATTAGTTGAAAAGGCAAAGTCACTGGCCAACAACAGCAACATAGAATGCGCTGTGACAAAAAGACAAAGGACTGTGACATCACGTCTAGCAGATAGCGTAGTCCTCACTTTGGTGGGACAAACTGAAAGAAACACAATGTTCATATATTTTATTATGTACTTAATAAAATTATGGGTAAGTTCGACCGCCGATTCTTGGAGAATCAGGATATTATGGAAGCAACGCGTGCGCTCCAAAGAGGAGAAGTTGCTTTCCTGGATGGTGAAGTGTTTAACCCTCTAATCAATAAATTTCATACTTTTATAAATGTTTACCTCTTGGAAAAGCTGATTCCTTTGGCAAGAGGCTTTCTTCAGCCTATCAGTGATTTAACCTCTCCTATTAAATACTTACAGAACCTCACATTGCCGATCACCACTGCCTCTAACGAAAGATTTTTTTTTCTATTCTAAAGAAGGCAAAGAACTACCTCCGGTCAACAATTTCCGATGATCGACTCACTTCTTTAATGATTTTAGCTGTGGAGCGGAAAGAGGTTAAGAAAATCTATCTGACTTGACGAGCTAGTTCATGACTTTGCTAAAATGAAACCAAGAGGCTATCACTTGCTACAGTAATGGTTTTTACCTACTGTAAATAAAAATACAATTCTTTGTTAAATGAAATTAAAATTTCTCTATTTTTATACTATGGTAAGTGTTTAATTTGTTTGCACATCATATTAACAACGAGTAAATAAATTTAATTTATATATATGTAGGATAAGAAGTAGAAACTATGTGTGGAAACAGGAAGTGTATGGAAAATAGTTCATTTCAGAATTTCAGAGGAATAGTAAGGGGGTACGCCAAACGATATAACCTACAAGGTATTTCCTAAAAAGTCTTGCCCCTCTCAACCCCCAAGAAAAAACTGAAATGACGCCCCTGCACTTCATAATAGGTAGGACTAAACAGGAGAATATTAATTGTGAATTAATAATAATAATAATAATAATAATAATAATACTGCGCGCCTGGGCTACAAAAATGGTAGTACAGTTTGTGGAAAGATAAGCCAGTACTAATGTACCTTTTCCCAGGGGACACCCGAATGAGGTGATGGTGTTAGTGAGTATGATAGTGATAGTCAGTATGAGTGTGTGGAACCAGAGGAAACACTTAAACCAAACTTAAGCCTAATCAACCAAACCCTGGTGACATTTGGAGTAATTCCCCTTTCGGGAAAAAAAGACCCAAGGTGCTTGCCGGGAATCGAAGCCGGAACACCTATACTCGAAGTAAGGTGCACTGATCACTACACCATGGGGCCGATAATCGGAAATTAAAACAAATAATCGCCAGCAGACCTCAATTCAGTAAAATTTTAGTGGGAGGGCAAGCAACGTTGCATTTTCCAATATATATTTGGAGGGAAATGTTGGTGGTAGCTGGGGGTCAAAAGTACTGTCCAGTTCACTCTTGGGGAAATGTTGGTGGTAGTTGGGGGTCAAAAGTACTGTCCAGTCCACCTTGGGGAAATGTTGGTGGTAGTTGGGGGTCAAAATTACTGTCCAGTCCACCTTGGGGAAATGTTGGTGGTAGCTGGGGGTCAAAAGTACTGTCCAGTTCGCCTTGGGGAAATGTTGGTGGTAGCTGGGGGTCAAAAGCAGTGCCCAGTTCCCCTACTTCCGAAAATAAATACTTTAATATGATATCAAATAGCCTAATCTTTTTAAGAAATACACTTTTTTTTTACCAAAGCCATTTGCATTGGAATGTTATTACCTACTTCAGATAAAATAATACGCTAAGTCTAATTATAGCATACTTTTGTCTGAAACAATTTTGTATCTCCTATTATGAGATATTTATATAATTCTGGACGTGATAGTGCATATTTTTACACATTTTATTAGCCCCATTGAACTATCTAAAATGTTCGAAAAATCACGGTGGGACTCTGCGATTTCCTTCCGTGGGGTTAATAATTCCTCGCCATCTGGTGACCAGAAAAAAAACCCCAGTAAAAGTTACTGGAACCCTTAAAATAAACCATAAAACAAACTTTTGACAAGAATTGTTGTTACCTAAGTATGGTAAAATGATTTGGCCCTTATGGTAACCAAAGCCGGTAAATAAACTTCAATCACTCGTTGTTTAAAAAGAATAATGTTAATAAAAATAGATAAGAAAGTATCATTCAATTATAAATTTAATGTAATAAATATAATTTAAAAAAGTGATTTTGGGTATAATATATAAAACTGTTATAACATTATTATATATAAAATATAAAAAGTCACATTATATGTTAAGTCAAATAAAAACAATTTTCCCAGATTTATCACGAATATGACTTGAGACTTATCACACCCATTAATAAACTAGACCTGAAGATGATGCCGGTGAGGATCTAAGCTAGTCGGACATAAATTGCAAAGCTAAGACAGCCATTATTAAGGAACAAGGAACTAGAAAACCAGATAATGGAAATACTATTTATTAAAAATCACCAACTTTTTACTTTCTCTCTATCTTACAGGTAGAGAAAGTATGGTGATTGTCAAAAAAATCGAACTCGAATTTTGATGAATCTTGACGTTTCATGACTCCCTGAATCCGAAAAAGTGGTTTTTGAATTTCCGTCTGTCTGTCTGTCTGTCTGTCTGTCTGTACCTCCAACTAGAGCCTAAACTATTTTACCGATTGAGCTGAAACTTGATATCTAGGGTTTTCATAGGGTTGCCCCGAGGGGTTTTTGGAATTGGATATCTACCCCTAAAATTAAGGGTAGTTTACTGAAGGGAAAAAAGAGAAAAAGTCGATTTTCTCAAAATCGGCTCTAACGATTTTGATTAAATTTCATTTATGAACATTAATAAATATTCCAAACAAAATGGCTACTCTCAATATTTCGGCAAAATGGCTTTAAGGGCTCCGGTCTGATGCGTAAATTAACATTTTTTATAATAGCTCCGAAACTATTTGAGATATGAAATTACTTAGCATTACAAATATGTATATATATTTATAATACAGATATTTTATCCGAAACATATTTTTATAAAATCAATAACTTTCAATCTATACGCAATTATATAATTTTTTTAACTTTTTGGACATTAAAGTTTAAGTATTGCGACCGTAAAAAAAACTAACCTGAAATGTTGATGGATGTCGACGTCTCATGACCCCCCGAACCCTAAAAAATAGTCTTTGCAATGCCGTCTGTCTGTGTGTCTATAAAAACTTAAAATTAAGGGTAGTTTACTGAAGGGCGAAAAGAGAAAAATTTGGTTTTCTCAAAATCTGCTCAAACGATTTTGATTAAAATTCGTATCTAGGCGTTGATTAAGATTATAAATAAACTGGCTATTTTCATTTTCCTATGAAAATGATTTTTAGGGTACTTTACAGAAGCGTTAATTTCCGTATCTCCACAACTATTTGAGAAACTAAACAACTTATCATTGCAAAATTGTAGGACTATTAGAAATAAAAAACTTTTATTTGACATATATTTTTATAAAAGCAACAGTTTCTGAGATATTTGCAAATATATTAATACAATTTTGTGAGCTTTAGTTGTAAACATATACTACTTAAGTCTTAACGCAATAATTCTCCAATGCCATAGAGTAATTAAATATAAGTATCTAAAAAAGTATGTTATTTTTCCTTAAATCTCTTAGGAGAAATGTTTGCATAGCAATGATCTATCTCCATTTTAGACTCAATAGTCAATATTTACATTTTTTATTGGTCAAAATGTATAAATGAATAATTAAATATCAATGCGATGACTTGAAGATCTGCAACACCTTATAAAATGTTAAAATTTTAACCAGAAATCGAAATTTTAATACGAAGTGTTGACCCTTGTGGAAGACATTAAACTGTTTGAAATGCTCTTAGGTGGACAAAGATGCGCCTTTTTTCTCATTGATTATATATCATTGTATATTATTTTAGGCGTGTTCTTATGTGGAGTGGTGATGATACAATGTACATTATTCCGTTCAGAAATCTTAGGAGTTTATAGAAAGAGAGAGAAAGTCTGTGCGGTGCGCCGTACCATTTATTTATTTTAATTTACAATACATTACAAATACATTCATTCCTCCACTTTCAATTCAAATATAAATAATTTTTAAGGTAATAAAATTGACTTTATAAAAACTATGTAGTCTATATTGTAATTTTGAAATTTTATTGCCTTAACCATGTAATAATTTGAATATATTATATTAGAGGTTTGTATTTTTAACCTGGCCTATATATTATTATTATTATTATTATTATTATTATTATTATTATTATTATTATTATTAGCACCACGTCTTACTACCCGTTCGGGTTATACGCACTTACGCTAATGTGTAATGTTAGGGTGATTGTGAGATGAAATGGAGGACCTACAGTTTAACGTGGAATCCGAACCACGGTGGAGGCCTGGCATTCCTCACATTCACAAATTGTGATTAATACACATCTTGTCAGAGGTGAAGGCAGGGTTTGGCAAAGGCCTATATAGTAAATTTAGTGGTTTAAATCATTTGTGAATTTTACAATTTTGTATTTAATTTATTTTGTCCTGCCAAAAGTCATCATATATAATTAATTGCCTTATGATATTAAAGATATTATGGCTGTTTTCTACATTATACATCAAATAACATATTTCTTTTTAATTATGTAATATTTATTCCATGAAATCTATAACTTAATATATTTTCTTAACTATTATTATTATCTTACTAAAATATTTAAAAAAATAGCTCTAGTGTTTCCCTGAAATGTATACTAAAAATTGTATTTGATTAATTTAAAATCCGTTTTATTGTTTACTTGATTAAAATGTACTTCTTCCAATAAGAGTCATGTGCTCTATTATGTTAGTTGTACTGTATAATAATTACTAAAAACTCTATGTCATATTTGTACAGTACTACAATTCAATTTTGGTTTTGTTTTGCCTCCAACTACCAGCACCACCTCATCACGCATTACCAAAACCTTTTAGCAAACTGACCCCTCTATTGGTCATGTTTCCACCAACACCACCTCATCACACATTGCCCAACACATTCGGCAAACTGACCACTCTATTGGTCATGTTTCCACCAACACCACCTCATCACACATTACCCAACACATTCGGCAAACTGACCACTCTACTGGTCATGTTTCCACCAACACCACCTCATCACACATTACCCAACACATTCGGCAAATCTGACCACTCTATTGGTCATGTTTCCACCAACACCACCTCATCACACATTACCCAACACTTTCGGCAAACTGACCACTCTACTGGTTATGTTTCCACCAGCACCATCTCATCACACATTACCCAACATTTTCGGCAAACTGACCACTCTATTGGGCATGTTTCCACCAACACCACCTTATCACACATTACCCAACCCTTTCAGAAAACTGACCACTCTATTGGCCATGTTTCCACCAGCACCACCTCATCACACATTACCCCACACTCTCAGCAAAGTGACCCTCTATTGGTCATGTTTCCACCAGCACTCACCTCATCACACATTACCCAACCCTTTCAGAAAACTGACCACTCTATTGGTCATGTTTCCACCAGCACCACCTCATCACACATTAACCAACACTCTCGGTAAAGTGACCATTCTATTGGTCATGTTTCCACCAGCACCACCTCATCACACATTACCCAACACTCTCGGCAAAGTGACCACTATATTGGTCATGTTTCCACCAGCACCACCTCATCACACATTACCCAACACTCTCGGCAAAGTGACCACTCTATTGGTCATGTTTCCACCAGCACCACCTCATCACACATTACCCAACCCTTTCAGCAAACTGACCACTCTATTGGCTCTCTATCTATAAAATGTTAAAATGACTGCTTCGGGATGCCCATTTTCGTTCACAGTGGCTATTAATTTTTAAAATTTCAAGCCTCTGCATGTGGTAGATATCTCATGACATAAAAAACAGACTCTTCATCTTTATTAATATAAAAAAAAATATGGCTCTTCCGTTTTTCAGAGATAACATTTGCCAAAGTTCAAAAGGTAGGTTAACTTAACAGATAAGTGATTATCGGAAATGGATTTGTATTGCTGTGTTCTTATGTCAGCGTAGAGAATCATCAATAATTGATAGTTTTCATAAAGAAAAACTGCTGGTATGAGAAAGTCCCTGCAAAGTGGTTAAGAGAGATTCAAAATAAATTATATCAATATTTTTAACATATTGAAAAAAGGAAATGGAATGTATGTAGAAGCATAATAATAGCAAAGTTAAATTAAGTGCTTTTATTGTTTTACAAATACTACTAACTTATCATTAGAAAATTTATGAATCAATTATAGCTCTGGTTGCTATAAAATGAACACAAACAGTAATTCGCAGCGATGTAAAATACTCGTATCTTTCCTTCTTTGTCAAAGTAAACGTTCCATTACCTTGAGTTTTAACAATCTACAATATGTGGCATTGTTTTATCAGGTCACACATTTTTACCTACTTTTTATGTTACTGTAAATAAAAACTTAACTTTATAATCCAAGATTAAGTAGGTAATCTGGAATAAATTATAGTTGTAACCACACGGCCTAAATTTTGCCGGCAGCCTGGTCAAAATTTGAGGTTTTGGAGCCCTTTGCCCTCTGCTGACTACAGAAGAGCGTAATCTAGGAGGTCACGCTGCCTGCCACGGGGCCATGCGGGATAAGTCGTTGGGTTCATCAAGTACAAGTCGAGGCTGCCACTTGAGCCCAGGAAACCAGGTTCGATGACCGTGCTGGGACCGCCTAGCAGTCGGACAGGCCATTGGGTAAACCTCATAATACCTCGTTCTGTCACTCTCTTCTTTATATTTTCTAAGTTCTTCATTTTAAATTCACTATTAACATCACATTTAATAGCATAATAGTATTTCATTTATTTATTTATTTAGTGCTTAGAGGCCCGGTATCTTACAAACTTTAAATCCTGGCCGTTTTTCCACATAACTTTGACTTTACTTTTACAATTATTATATGCATTTCCTTTTTAACATTACAACACATATTTTGGCTCTTAATTTAATTGAAATTCAACCACCCCTAGTTACATTTAGTCCACCCCAGGTATATTACGCCCCCGGTACCTTCTCCCACTGGGCCCTCCGCAGTGCCGGGGATTTCACTCCCGATTCCACCAAGCGGCCAGCAGAGGTGAGCATCCCCATATTCACCACCGACGGAAGCACCACACCTACTTTCTAGCCACCTTCACCTTTCCTTCCACCCTTGGCAGTTGAATTTCCTAATCTACCCCCTACCTAGTTCCCCCGTCCCTAATTATCTATTTTAACTACTAAACTAAGCTAAACTAAACTAACTCAACTATTCTATTCCCATTCCTGCCGGGGAACTCCATCACCCCGACGGTACCAGAGGGCTGCAGGGCAGCCGCCTTTCTCCATCATGACTCTGAGGGCCCATCAACCACAATCCATCTCTCTTGTTTCTAAGATTGTGGGTCATACGGTGCAGGTAAACCCTCAGAGTTCCTATTTACTCCACTAACTTTTGTTCATACGACTGGAAAACTGTCCTTAGGATCACAAGGGTATCCCCTATGTTCCTCCAGACACTCAGTCGTACTGGAATCCAGTTCCCAGGTCAAGCAAGCACGTCCCATCTTATTCATCCCTGTGCCTCTTTGAGTCTATCAATGTAGGTAGTCTTTGCTCTATCTGACGCTTCCAGATCTGGTCTGAGAATTTCCAATAGATTGGGTCCCTCAGTACTTCGCCTACTAATCTTCCCTGGATCTCTCTCTAGTAGTTCCTTCTTACTTCTAGCGTAAGGACACACTCGAGCACCACATGTTCAGGGGTTCCCTCCTCACCACATTCACAATTCCCTGACTCTATTAGTCCCAGCTTCTTTAGGGATTCTGGGTATGGTCCCTTCACCGTGATGAAGTGGACAAGACCCCAAGATGGCTGGAGGTGTTAATTCTCTAGTCTCTCAACCACATTAGGGAACAATTGATAAGTCCTCCTACCGTTCCCACTTTTCTCCCAGCGCCCCTGCCACTCCTCCAACAGGGCTATTTCCACCTCTCCAGATGTTGTCACATCGGGTGTGATGAGAAGTCTCACCTTCTCCATGTTTCTCTTTTTCATCCATTACGCCACACCTTTCCTCCTTATAAGGAGGTCCAATGGCCATACACCTAGGGCCACACTCAGTGAATCCATTGCTACAGTCTGGTAGGCTCCCGTCAGCCTCAGTAAGATGCTCCTCTGTAGACCTTGAATCACCTTAGCCGGAACGACATTGATTAGTCTGTGAGCCCAGATGCACGCCCCATAGCTCACAATGGAGAGAAGGATCGTCTGATGGTATGTCCTTATTATCCGCATAGGCAGATAAAACCGCCTCTGTCCCATGCTTATAATTTTATTCATCACCGACAAAGTTCTCCCCATCACTTCCTCCATGTGCACCGTGAAGTTTATGTTCTCTTCTAGGGTCACTCCCAGGTATCTGACCTTATGGCTTCTTCTTATAGATTTCCTACCTAACTTTATGGTCGGATCCCTAGCCAATCCACCCTTAAACAGCATGTAAGTCGTCTTCACCGGTGCCATTTTTAACTTGACACTTTTAAACCAGGTGTCAAGTTCTTCAAGCACCTGGTTACTTTTTTCCTATAAGTTCCTTCTGGAGTACCCTTCTATTACTATTATAAGGTCGTCTGCGAAGGCGAACACACCCTGCATCTCCGGTATCCCCCCCGACAAGTACAACACTGGTTCCAGGCTGACACCCCAAAATATTGGGCCACATACCGATCCTTGGGGACATCCCTTCTTCAGTAGCTTCTGAACCCTGTTTCCTGGACATCTCAGGGTGGAATATATGTTACGACAGTAATCCTTAAGACTCCTATACAGCTGTCCCGGACACTGAATATTTCTTAATATGTCAAACATTGCCGGCCACCAGAGGTTGTCAAAAGCACCTGAGATGTCCACGAATATTCCCACGACGTATTTATTGGTTGCCGAGTCACTCAGATCCATTGCTCTGCAGTTTGCGTCCTCTGTCAGCCTGCCTCTTCGGAAGCCATACTGCTGTTGATGCATGCCCATGACGGTTCTGTGTCTCCGTAATCTTTCACACAATATCTTCTCATGCAACTTCTCTGCTGTGTTCAACAGGCAGATGGGTCTGTATGACTTCGGAATAAGCGTGTTTTTATCCTCCCCCTTGCTTAGCACGATTACCTCGCTCTGCTTCCAGATGTTCAGGATTCTGCCTTGAGCCCGGCATTCGTTTAGCAGCCCTGCAAGGAAAGGAGCAATAAGATCAGCTGTCTTCTTCAGCACCTCAACCTTTATCCCGTCCGGTCCAGGTGCCTTTTTCTTACCCATCAGAGCAATTTTCCTGATTACCTCTCCCGACTAACAGGTTCCACCTCTTTCTCGTTTACATACTCATCATTCTCCATACTCTCCCTCAACCTTCGGTGCTCTTCAGTATCTTCTGTCACCTCATCATCTCGCAAAAATGTCTCCATTAGAAGAACCGCAGATTTCCCCCAACTGGTTGTGGTATTTCCATCATTCTTAGATAGTGTTTTTATCATGGCTGGGGGCCGTAATTTACCGGAGGATATCTTGAACGGCACCCCCGAAGGTCAACTCTCTAGCTCCTCCTGAACATACTTCTCCCAACTTTTCCTCTTCTCCTGAAACAACCCATCCTCAAACTCCCTCTTCCTTTCCCTGTAGATATTTAACAGCACCATCTGACCAGCCGAGTCTCGACACCTCTGATATCTCCTACGCGTTCTCCTTGCCCTTGTACGGAGACTCTGCAATCTATTATTCCATGGCTTGTTACCAACCTTGGTATCACCTTTCACCACAAGTATCGACTCCCTCATTGCATCCTGCAGAGCCCACGTCAGCTGTTTGGTCTTCATGTTGACATTGTCGCCTTGTTCCACTGGGCTGGGCAGTATTAGTTCATCCCTCAGCTTCTATCAATTAGCTTTGCTCATGTTGTATCTCCTTCTTTTTCCTTCCCTATTTCCATCCACCAGCCTTCCCACGACAAAGTCAAAGACGATCAGGTTATGATCGCTGACCGTGACGTTGTCCACAACCCTCCAACCTTCCATCATATCCATGGACTCAGCGTTACACAAAGTGACGTCAATGTTGGAAGAAGCCCCAGCTCTCCCCTGATATGTAAGGGAATTATTCGGCTGGTTTGCCACCTCGAGCCCATGACCATAGATAAACTCCTCCAAAGCACGGCCCCTTCTATCTCTCCCAATCACCCTATGACTATGTCACATGAGAGACTTAGCATTTGCATCAGCTGTAATTATGAGTGACACACCTGCGCATGTCCTACATATTATCTCCAGCTGGTCAAGATATGGCTCAATTGGATACCTAAATTGAAAATATAGGTTTGCCACTATACACCTGCCTGAGCTAGTTCCCAGTTCTACGCATGTTACCCACTGGTTACAGAGCTGTTCAATTTTAGTTACGGCGATTTCCTTGTTAAATACCACTATTGCGCTCATGGGAGCTTCATCACTAACAAAAACTCTAATGACCACCGGCATATGTGGAACTTTCCCTCTCAAGATAGAGGGTTCCTGAAGAGACAAAATATCGAGTCTCATCCCCTCAGCCAGCTTGCGGACTTCATGCAACACGGTCACGCTCCTCATTCCATTAATCCGTCCTGTTCTAATGGTGTTATCCCCCATTGCGGATAGTATGTGTGCACGTAGCACGCTGGCAACGCCACGCTGGGGTTAAACGTCTTGCAACCGTGTGTCGTCACAAACTGCCTATACGTGTTCTCCATATCAAAATTTCCTCTCTCCTCTTGAAAACATTCTCAATTAGTAGTATTAATAAACCTTCTAAAAGCCAAGTCTAACGTCAATCACGAATCCACACAAGTAATCATATCATCCCCCCCCTTATCCTCGGCCAAAGACATCCTGACAGATCGTTAGGCCCACACATTGAAAATACAGAAACGGGGGATGACATAGTCCTAATTAAGTATATCATTCTAAACGTAAAGGTGTATCCCAGACACAAGTGTCAAAACTACACATACGGGAACTAGCTCACTCACTTTATGTCTCATTGTAAGTTCATTGCAGAACTTACTAAAGTATGTTATAATGAGAGACACTCACCAACAAATTTTGGCAATAGATAAAATAGGTATGAGTAATAAACATTTTAATTTTTCTCTTTAATTTACTTTAGTTGGTATAATATATAAGTTTAGTAAAATTATAATAATTAGCTATGTAAAACGTGCAATAGTGGACGGAGATTAAAAAATATCAAAATAAATAGGTATGTATAGTTTTCATTTATTAACTTATTATATCACTATGATAACAAACTGCGTTTATTGGTATTATTAATATTATTATACTAATTATAACACTAATAGTAAAAAAACTGAATGGTATGAGCTCCTCAAGCCAGCCATACCAACCGGGCGCACAGGTGGGCCAAAAGTCGAAATCTTTTCAATTTGGGTGAAACTCGGGGGTTTTTTGGGGTCGCAGATTACGAATCAAAGGTAAAAAAGTGATAAAAAATGGCGGAAAATTCCTTAAAAAATATTTTCAATTTAAGTAAAACTCGGTACTCGGGGGTTTTTGGGGTTGCTGATTACGAATCCAAACCAAAATATGAAAAAGCAAAATGGTGGTTTCAATATGGATGACTTAAATTGAAAAAACTATTTATTTAAGCTAAAGTCTAAATTCTGCCCTTTTCAAGAATTGATAATTAAATTTCGAATTATAAATCACAATAGAAAAAAGAAAGATTGAGAATGCTGTCAAAATTCTAATATCTGAATAAATAAATGGTACGGCGCACCGCACAGACTTTCTCTCTCTTTCTATAAACTCGTAAGATTTCTTAACGGAATATTGTACATTGTATCATCACCACTCCACATAAGAACACGCATAAAATAATATACAATGATATATAATCAATTAGAAAAGAGGCGCATCTTTGTCAACCTAAGAGCATTTCAAACAGTTTAATGTCTTCCACAAGGGTCAACACTTTGTATTAAAATTTCTATTTCTGGTTAAAATTTTAACATTTTATAAGGTGTTGCAGATCTTCAAGTCATCGCATTGATATTTAATTATTCATTTATACATTTTGACCAATAAAAAATGTAAATATTGACTATTGAGTCTAAAATGGAGATAGATCATTGCTATGCAAACATTTCTCCTAAGAGCTTTAAGGAAAAATAACATACTTTTTTAGATACTTATATTTAATTACTCTATGGCATTGGAGAATTATTGCGTTAAGACTTAAGTAGTATATGTTTACAACTAAAGCTCACAAAATTGTATTAATATATTTGCAAATATCTCAGAAACTGTTGCTTTTATAAAAATATATGTCAAATAAAAGTTTTTTATTTCTAATAGTCCTACAATTTTGCAATGATAAGTTGTTTAGTTTCTCAAATAGTTGTGGAGATACGGAAATTAACGCTTCTGTAAAGTACCCTAAAAATCATTTTCATAGGAAAATGAAAATAGCCAGTTTATTTATAATCTTAATCAACGCCTAGATACGAATTTTAATCAAAATCGTTTGAGCAGATTTTGAGAAAACCAAATTTTTCTCTTTTCGCCCTTCAGTAAACTACCCTTAATTTTAAGTTTTTATAGACACACAGACAGACGGCATTGCAAAGACTATTTTTTAGGGTTCGGGGGGTCATGAGACGTCGACATCCATCAACATTTCAGGTTAGTTTTTTTTACGGTCGCAATACTTAAACTTTAATGTCCAAAAAGTTAAAAAAATTATATAATTGCGTATAGATTGAAAGTTATTGATTTTATAAAAATATGTTTCGGATAAAATATCTGTATTATAAATATATATACATATTTGTAATGCTAAGTAATTTCATATCTCAAATAGTTTCGGAGCTATTATAAAAAATGTTAATTTACGCATCAGACCGGAGCCCTTAAAGCCATTTTGCCGAAATATTGAGGGTAGCCATTTTGTTTGGAATATTTATTAATGTTAATAAATGAAATTTAATCAAAATCGTTAGAGCCGATTTTGATAAAATCGACTTTTTCTCTTTTTTCCCTTCAGTAAACTACCCTTAATTTTAAGTTTTAATAGACACACAGACAGACGGCATTGCAAAGACTATTTTTTATGGTTCGGGGGGTCATGAGACGTCGACATCCATCAACATTTCAGGTTAGTTTTTTTTTACGATCGCAATACTTAAGCTTTAATGTCCAAAAAGCTAAAAATATATATATAATTGCGTATAGATTGAAAATTATTGATTTTATAAAAACATGTTTCGAATAAAATATTTGTATTATAAATATATATATACATATTTGTAATGCTAAGTAATTTCATATCTCAAATAGTTTCGGAGCTATTATAAAAAATGTTAATTTACGCATCAGAATGGAGCCCTTAAAGCCATTTTGCCGAAATATTGAGGGTAGCCATTTTGTTTGGAATATTCATTAATGTTCATAAATAAAATTTAATCAAAATTGTTAGAGCCGATTTTGAGAAAATCGACTTTTTCCCTTTTTTCCCTTCTGTAAGCTACCCTTAATTTTAGGGGTAGATATCCAATTCCAAAAATCCCTCGGGGCAACCCTATGAAAACCCTAGATATCAAGTTTCAGCTAAATCGGTAAAATAGTTTAGGCTCTAGTTGGAGGTAGAGACAGATAGACAGACAGACAGACAGACGGAAATTCAAAAACCACTTTTTCGGATTCAGGAAGTCATGAAACGTTAAAATTCATCAAAATCTCGAGTTCGATTTTTTTGACGATCACCATACTTTCTCTACCTGTAAGATAGAGAGAAAGTAAAAATTACTATAAAATACTTTTTTAGTACTTAGTTATTAATTAAAGATTAAAATTAAATATTTTATTAAATATATAGTTGCTTATGAAAAAATAAGCGAAACTAAAAGTTAAACGTGCAAAATTAATCCGCATTTATTAAAATACAGTCAATTACAACTTTATGTATCGTTATCAGAAGAAGAAATTTATTAACAGTCAGTTGATTCAACTGTAAGATAGCAGGAACTTTCCTTACTTTAATACTTAGCGCAATTAATAATAATGCTTTTGATAGCAACGATTTTATATTTTTTCAAGGTAATTCGCACGAACTAGAAATAAATGTATCGGATGTTAATAGTAAGAGTAAAAAAAGGTCTCCCATATTTTTCACTTGGGAACATTTATTTCATCGCAAAATCTTCTCTGAACTTTTTAATATAATTGTTACTAGACTCTTGAGCGTCATCGGATAATTGTTTTTTATTACAAAAACTAGCACCGACAGCAGGGTGGTAGCTAGTAGCAGCAGGTTTTTGTTGTATTCATTAAATAATAGTTGAATCTACAACCTACACTAGGTCTGGTCGCAGAACTCTACAGAACTCATAAACTTTTCTCTACGGTTTTAAAAACTTTCGTTGCAATTTTACGTTAATTTTCGAACAAATCATTTGTTTATTGATATCACATAAATTATTGAAATAAATTTTGTAATAAGTGATGATATTCTACTAACTTCCAGCTGTCAATTTAATTTTTTTTAGATTTGAAATGGATTTATTTTTATAGTTTTGGCGTCCTCTTGAATAAAACCGTTAAGATCTTGGCTGCGAACACGACACGTCTTGCTCGAGCGAGGGTCACTTCTGAACTGGAATGTAATAGCAGATATAATGGACAGGACCCTCTCTATCCTAGAATTCGCCCTTCGTACTATTACTAAAACTAACTCACCACTTAAAATCCTTGAAAATCGAAACTTCATTTTTCGACTTTTGGCCAGCTTTTTTAGATTTGGCCCCACTGTGCCGTTTATCTCCGTTTTATAAGCTTAACTGCTACTTCTTTATTAACGTAGTTAAACTTTTGCCCTCACGAGGCTGAGGCCAACCCCGTTTCAGACTCACTACTTCACAGATAAATTTTAGGAAGTGTCGAGGATTGAACTCGTGACCCTTGGATCTATAGCCAGGAACTCTGACCACTAGAGCACATAGGTGGTCACACTCATTATAAACTTAGCTATAGTGTGCTATGTTTTGTCTCAGGACTAAACATCGTGGTGTAAATGTATTGTTAGTAACAACATATTGGTCTAGTTGCGCATTCGAGATGTCCGCCATTTGCATCTGACCTTGGAAACTAAGAGGTGAGAAGGCTGTGCACTATTCCGTTTGGAATAGGATATAATTATGTTTTACTATAAGAGATACAAAAAATATTCTAGATAAAAGTTAATCACAATTAAATTTCCCATAAATTATGTATACAATTTTTTTTAATACAGATATATATATTTTTATAAATGAGGGTTAAAATCGTTTGTGAATAGTGATCCGAGAAATCCATGTGTGACATTGAATGAAAATTAGAACATATTTTAGATGAATGATACAGAATTACTCCATCATCATCAAAAATGTTATTTTTTTCAGGTTTTTGTAAAAGAAAATTGACCTTGTACATTGATTTGTTACGTCAAGGGGCATTTTCAAGAATGAAAACATTCCTGGTTGCTATCAGTTCAACATATTGAGTAAAATGATCAAAGTTAATAGGTAGTATTAATAAAGTATAGCGTCAGTCTTTCTCCATTGACGCTATCACTCACCACGGGAAGACGAGATCCGCAACCTGCAACCCATTCCAAGTGGCGTGTTGCAGGAACCAGTAGCCTCCACCACCGTGGTTCACAAAGATCATCACCACGATGGACAATCTGAACAAGAAACACAACTTCTGTACTTGTGTATTGACTGGTAAGTTGCAGGAACCAGTAGCCTCTACCACCTTGGTTCACAAAGATCATCACCACGATGGACAATCTGAACAAGAAACACAACTTCTGTACTTGTGTATTGACTGGTAAGTTGCAGGAACCAGTAGCCTCTACCACCTTGGCTCACAAAGATCATCACCACGATAGACAGTTTAATTAACAAACATCAACTTTGACATGATGCCCATTTGGTTGAGTTTATGACTCGGCCGTACTCCTTGCACTCACCCCCTGAAAGTGTCAAGAGACTTAAGCCTGCTCCTTGGTGGTGACGCCTCTTGTGACGACGCTGGTTCGTGTGACGTCTTATTTCTCCTTTCAAGACTCGTAGATGACAACGTGCTGAGGCGACGCCTAGACCAGCGGCTCCGTAGTGTCGCTAGCAAGTAGAGCATTACCCACAGGGTGGACAGGATGAAGAACCATATCAACAGAGCTGCAATGGCAGAACAGCGTTTGTTGAACCGACATTTATTGTGCTAGCTATTTTAAGTGGGGAACCCAAAACACCAGTAAAAAAAAAAATGATCGCATTCTCATTCTCCGCAACTTACTAGTAAATACTCAATCTAGTGGTAGTTTGCCATTATGTGCGTGGAGAGAGTGGAGAAACCATTTAGGAAAAGAAGCCCTCATTTACTCGACCTGGGCACGAACTAGGAATTTTCCATATCCACAAGACAGTGGTGCACTCAAAAAGGGGAAAAGGGAAGGGCTGCATGCACCAACACAAATATTTTAGTAACAACTTTAATCATATGCAGGAGAAATAAACTCTAGGGCACTAAACATATGTCGAACTTATAGGATTCATTTTAAGACGAGAATTAATTGATATTCAAAAGTTAAACATATAAACACATTATAAGTGCTTCTAAATTTACCAAATTGTAAAAAAAAAGGGGACAGAAACAATTTTCTCAATACACTGAGTGCAAGATCACTTACACTCTACAAATTACTGCCCTTTGTCACCGTAAATAAAACTCTATATAGCTTCTAAACGTGTTTAGTGGTCATACATTTTCTTGGACCTCGGTGTTTAGGGATGTGTATACCCTTTATCTACCCAAATGTAATTCTAGCTTCAACCTTGATCGTACGACCCCCTCCCAAAAAGTAAATCTCAGGGGGCACCACAGCTGACCAACCAGAAAATACGAGATCGACATCTTTGTCCTTGTCACCACTGAGACAGGTAGTAAAAAGTTATTATTATTATTATTATTAATGATAGACTTATTATTATAATTATTATAAAGGAAATTGAGGAAATTGAAATTAAACTATGGTGTTTTTTTTTAATGTTTTGGTTTATAATGTGTACTCATCAAAATGACCCTTTAATTAATGGGCCAAAGCACTGCAAGTGAACAGGAGTTTCCCGTGCTTAGGGTCATTCTTAAAGTTGTGTATAAGACATAAACGAGAGGAAACACTAATATCAGTTCAACAAATTCAGACACGATAGTTGAATCTCTGTTCCTAACGATACTTCAAGTAAAATGATTTGTAATAGCATATAATGCAATTCAAATAGGCCTTTTGGCTACACGCAAATTCTTACGAATGTGTTTTCAAATAAGACAACCCTCATACAGTGATATCTCCTGGTATACAAAAATTGTTAAGAAGTGTCCGTTATTAGGAAAAAAATATTTTTACTTTCTCGCTATATTACAGGTAGAGCAAGTCTTGTGATCGTAAAAAAAGAACTCAAGATTTTGATTAATCTCGACATTTCATAACCCCCCCCCCCCTTCCCAAATCAGAAAAAGTTGTTTTTGAATTTCCGTCTGTCTGTCTGTCTGTTTGTTTGTATCTCCGACTAGAGCTTAAACTATTTTACCGATCGGGATAAAACTTGGTACCTAGGGTTTTCTTAGAGTTGCCCCGAGGTTTTTTTTTAATTGGATTTCTAATCCTAAAAATAAGGGTAGTTTACTGAAGGGCAAAGAGAGAAAAAGTCGATTTTGATTAAAATTCGTATCTAGGCGTCGATTAAGATTATAAATAAACTGGCTATTTTCATTTTACCATGAAAATGACTTTGGGTACTTTACAGAAGCGGAAATTTCCGTTATCTCCGCAACTATTTGAGATACTAAATAACTTATCATGCAAAATTGTAGTACTATTAAAAATAAAAACTTTTATATAAAATATATTTTTATAAAACCAACAGTTTCTGATATTGGCAAATATATTAATACAATTAACGCAATAATTCTCTAATGCCACAGAGTAAGAAATGAGTCTCAAAAAAAAAGTGTATGTTCTCTTTCTTTTAACCTCTTATGAGAAATGTTTGTACAACAATAATCTTTCTCTATCATTTTAGATTTAATAGTCAATATTTACCTATTTTATTAATCAAAATTTATAATTGAGGAATTTAATAGCAATGCAATAACCATAGATGTGCAACCCCTAATAAAGTTTCGAAAATTTTAAACCAGAAGTCGACATTTTAATACGAAGTGTTGACCCACGGGGACCCAATATCAATATTTTTACTTTCTCGCTAGGTACCTTACAGTTTTGTGATCGTCAAAACAATTGAACTCAAGATTTTGATGGAAGTCGACGTCTCATGACCCCCCCGAACCCTAAAAAGTGTTTTTTGCAACGCCATCTCTCCAACCCTAAAATTAATAGCAGTTTACTAAAGGGTGAAAAGAGAAAAATTCTATTTTCTCAAAATCAGCTATAACGATTCTATCTCTCTCATTATAGACTCAATAGTCAATAATTATCTATTTAATTGGTCAAAACTTATAAAAGAGAAATTTAATAGCAATGCAATAACTATAAGATATCCCCTGGTAAAATGAAAATTTTAACCCTAAGTCAAAATGTTAACCCAAATTAAAAATTTTAATACGAAGTGTTGACCTTTGAGGACCCAATATTGATATTTTGTATTGATCCAAATATAAAAATGAAGACGTTAATTTAAAAAAATAAGATTATGAAATTTAAAACCACGAATAAAAAATGTTTTACATATGTATAGCGCAATTTGTTCTCGGGTTTTCTATTGTATATTATACTAATAATTTTTAGTAAATATCTCTATTTCTAAAAAATAGAGCGAGAAAGTTCGTACGGAGTTCTGTAGTATTTATTTATTTTTATTTTTTTAAAAATTATATTGCTTGAACATAGTTTAATCCTTATGAACCTATACGTTGTGGATATTAACTACAACAATCTAAAGTGCATTGTGCACTATGCAGTATTGTATGCAGGATAATTATGAAAAGCTTATAGATTTTGTACAGCTAAAGGCTCAGAAAAGGATGGAGGTTCGACCTTGAAGAACCATAGTCATTAAGTACTACGTAGGTTATTTTAGAAACTTTCCCCAGAAAGGGAAGACAGGACTGCTCTCATTTCACGCGAGACAATTGCATTCCTGACATTCATACAGTAAAATACTGTATATAGGCTGATGTTTTCAATTTTTATCCGTTGTTTATAGATTGCATAAATATGCGTCTCCAGCTGTATACGCGTTCGTTATTGAGAAATTCCGTTGTTGGGAAGTTGTTTCACCTTAAAAGCCAATGTTATTTTGCCGGGATAATTTAAAATGTCCGTTTTAAAGAATAATCCTCTTTTCAGAGGTGTTCGTTAAGGGAGATTTCATTGTATTGTAAATTAACTATACCCCTATGTCCAACCTGAAAGGTGTCAAGCTTGATTTAATAAATTTAACAAAATAAAAAACTTTCGCGTCAAGCTAGAGTTATGGTAGAATAAAATTGCTAATGGTTTGAAAGAAATATTTATAAATGTTAAAGAAGTGGGAACAAAATATAACTTCAACCTTAAATCTTATAAATTATCCAGCCACGATGCTTACCCAAAACAAAAGAGAGTGTCACAAAGTTAAACATGTTAAGTGTACCACGAAAAAAGTTGGCGGAAAATTTGCGTAGCCTATAAGATAGGCCAATAGTATAATCAATATATTACTTCAAGGAAGTCACCTTTCGGAGAAAACTGAGTGTATGAACAATACATAGATCACAATTATAATTAGTTGAGAGGTAAATTTTAGCTTTATAAATACACATCTAGATCATCAAACAATCTACAAATCTACTTAACCCAGTAGTACACGTATTAATTTACACCACCTTTATAGCACCTTAAATAAGAACAGCATACTTTCTGTAGAAAGAAATATAAACGAATATAGAATGATATGAAAAATTTGAAATAAGTCAAACACAAAATTTTTGAACAAATTCATGGCAGGCTTTAAGAGGCGGTGCTTTCAGCCGGTTTGTGGACACACTTTGAGAGGAACCGCCGCAGAACGCCGAAAGAGAGGACAATGTATTTAGAGTTAGCGAGCAAAATTGTAAATGATCAACACGGACTTTCTTAGTAAATCTTTAAAGTGTCGGTAGGATTTTTATTTTTAATTTAAGTTGCACACACACTAATTTAACCATACCTCATTATTTTGTACAGGAATAACAAACATTATGTTATACACAAAAGAAGAAAGCATTTACAATGGAAAATTAAATTTGTTTTTTCTTTCTTTCGGGGGTTTGTGGAGGCCCCTTCCTTTGGGGGCCCCAGGATGATC
>CABFWO010004313.1:41142-61258 GCA_902155825.1 Timema genevievae | reverse complement strand
TATGTGTGTGTATGTGTGTATGTGTGTATGTGTGTATGTGTGTATGTGTGTATGTATGTATGTGTGTATGTGTGTATGTGTGTATGTGTGTATGTGTCTATGTATGTATGTGTGTATGTGTGTATGTATGTATGTGTGTATGTATGTATGTGTGTATGTATCTGTGTGTGTATGTATGTGTGTGTGTATGTATGTGTGTATGTATGTATGTGTGTTTGTTTGTATGTGTGTTTGTTTGTATGTACGTATGTACGAATGTACGTATGTACGAATGTACGTATGTACGTATGTACGTACGTATGTACGTATGTACGTATGTATGTACGTATGTATGTATGTATGTACGTATGTATGTATGTATATACGTATGTATGTATGTATGTATGTATGTATGTATGTATGTATGTATATATGTATGTATGTGTTCATTTTAACATTAGTCAATGTAATATCGTTGTTTTGCTAGACATTAATAACATTTTGAGAGGTGAATAGAATTGCTCACAGACTCGAGATTTCACATAGGTGATTGAACAGTTTACAGCGTTGTATGAATTAGTTTGTGGCCACGCACGCGCGTTGATTTTGATAATGGTGCTCCGCATACTTAAATGGAACCATTACCCCTCATTACATATTTGTATTAGATTACTTAACGGATCCAAATTTTCAATTCCAAACCAAACGTGTCATAGGGCACTTTGTTTTCTTTGGGAAATAATTTTATTTCTACGTACGAGATACATTATCAATATTTAAAATGTATCAATCTGATGGATATTATTAAAAAATAACAAGTTATTGAAATGTGAAATTACCTTTGGGTTAGGTCCCAACGAAGATATAATTTATTCTTACTTCCTCATATAAAAATAAATTATTGAAATCATGAAAAAGTTAACCTGGATTACATTATGAATCTTTACGTTTAATGTTTGTCCAAAACCAAAATTTGATTTTAAAATTCTTTACATCCTATATATTTTTTGCCCCTGACCAAGGATTGAAAAATCTTTGATAAATTTTGTTCAAATTTGATATTTATATTTAGAATTACTATTTTTAATTTTGAGCCTAGACAGGTATTTTATTGATTAGTGATTTTTTGGCTTAATTTTTTATGAATGGCTGTAACGATTTTGTTTAGAATGGATATCTAGGGGGTGGTTGGCCACCAAAATAACACTATATGATTGTTATTTAATTCAAAACTCGTTAAAGGGTAGTTTACTGAAGATTGACTTTAATCATGTTCGAAATATTTTTAAAATGAAACCAAAGATTTTGTTTAGAATGTAGTTATATCGGGAGAGTTTGTAGTGAGAAAAAACTAATTTTTGGTTTTTTGGGTGAAAATATATTTAAGGGTGGTTTTAAATTTGTCTTTAAATTATATTATATTAAATATTTAAAAAATGTCTTCAGCAATCTGGTTCAAAATGGGTTTCTGTTAAGATTTTAAAATTATATATAATTTTAATATAAACCTACATTAATTGTTTTTCAAAGAAAAATTATTTTATATTAGTTTACTGGAACATGATTTTATTAAGTGTGAATGTTTTGAAAATATTTCTTACAATTTTGTTGAGATTGGTACAAGGAAACTATTTTACATGATAAATATAAAATACAAATTCTAAAATAGGTTAATTTATCAGTAGTTTATTTAATACATTATTATTGAAAAGTTTAAATGTTTTGTAATTGGCCTTAGGGATTGAATTATAAGGGATATTTGGAAATATTCATAAATAAGAATACTTTTTTACACAAACTAAACATAATTTATATTATATAACAAATATTTTATTTAAATGGAAATTTGTTTAAAATATTCAAACAATTTTCTTTAAAAGGTATTTATTGGTGTTTATTGTGACAAAAAATTGTGTGATTGTATCGTATCATTTATTTCTCCTTTTTAATCTTCTGTTTGAGACGAATTACATTAAGAATATATCATTAAGGACATTAAACAAAAAACAAAACAAAATCCCTAGAGTTAGTGAGGTCGCAACTATGTGAGGTCCTGGAAATACATTTTAAAATCCTTTTGCTTTCTGCAGAATTAGCCAATAATTGTCAAAAAGATTGAAAGTGATAGAACATCGTTAGAATAGTATCACGAATACTTTCCTTCGATAGATAATAGAGACAGAGCATGTACTGCACAATTCTTTTAAATTCAATCTTCCCATTAGTGTAAATTTGTGAATAATCTGATCGAGTATTAAAATTCGTGGTACACAAAATACATATTAATACATTAACAATTCTTGGTTTAAACTACAACTAGAAATACAAACCCCTTTTCGGTTGCCGCATGGTCTATGGCGTCACTCTCGCAATAAATTTGAAGGCCAATGACAAGAATATCGGGTTTTGATCTCGGTCGGGTGTACTGAGAGTGCTTTCTCCTAAATATATTTCCACTCTCCTAATTCGCAAATGTGGCCACACTTTCTATAAATTTAACCTCCCTCATCCCCATTATATTAGAGTATTTAGTATATGAGCGTACAACCAATGACAAACAATGACACCTGGACACGGGAATCGAACCTGGGACCTTTGGCTGAGTACGCCAATGCTTTAACCACTGAGCTATCTATGATTTCAATTTTCAGAATATGATATTTAGATGAAGTAATTCCCACTAATAAGCATAAATAATGGCCTTGGCTATAAATTCTTAGATGAATAAGCTGTAAACGATTTATCAAATAATTGATTGTGCGGACTGTGATCTATCTATATTCCCCTTATTCCTGAAGTCAGTCCCCCTCCTCACCGGGCTACTGGGACTGGCCAAGAATCTGATCCACGGTGTTAAGAAGACATCAATCTGCAAGTCACTTTTCCCGAAAGGATCATTGTATGATAAACACTCACGGAATACTAGCTCAAAAAACAGCCCCAGTGAACTAATTATATCTCTGAACTCCTTGACCACACTTCGAGGGCAAGGGTTTGGGGATGAAAGAGGGGTTTCAGTGAGCGGTGAAATGGAGCTAATTTTAATTTACTGCATGGACGCGACCCCGAAATTCAATTTCTTTACTTTCGGACATAACTGAAATTTATGAGGTTATGTGGTTGTGCTATTTGTAGATTGTAAAACAGTAAGAAGGCGGTGGCAGAATCAAGATTTTTTAAAATTATAAACCATTTATTTTTATTTCAATTCGAAATAGAGGCTTTGTTTATGCTGTGCTGTGGAAAAATCGATATGAATATAAATCTTGCTCTACTATGAGGAAATCAACATTTAAAAAAGAGCTTTTTATTACTTGTTTGTTATATTTAACGTGCAATTTCTGAACCGATTGATTATATCATCATAATAAAATGTCTATGAGAGAGATCAAAAGGGCCTACCAATTTTTCTGGTAAAGGTATTTTCACATTTAGTACGGAGCTGCTTATTGGGATGTACGGCAGTGGACCTAAAATTATAAGACCTAAAGTCACAACTCCTAAACTAAGTTTCTTAACTTCATAACACCTAGCTTAGCTTAAGAAAACCTAACTTCACAAGACCTAATTTTATAGCTCCTAACTTTACTAGACCTAAGAGCATTGGACCTAAAATTCATTTTTCATAGATTACTTTAAAATATCCTTAACTGTTCAAACAGGCAGTGGACCTAAAGGCACAAGACCTAATTTTATAAGAACTAACCCCACAAGACCTAACCTTACAAGCCAACAAGCACAAGACCTAACCTCACAAGACCTAAATTCATAAGACCTAAATTTATATGGCATGCTGGCATAAGTCCTAAAATAACATTCTTTTTAACTCAATGATAGGAACACAGACAAAGGTGTCAGTTTTGTCTTGTCTAGATTTCTGAGGAATCTGAGATCGTAGTTCAAATTCTGCTGGGTGTATTGCTCTCGTCATATAAAACATATTTTTATAGAGATAAAGTGGCTTTAATAAATACGGCCAAAACGCTTGGAATGTGTAATAATGTCAAGCTCATCTAATCTAGTTTGCCACTGACAAGGAAGTTGGGATTAGAATCTCGGCCGAGAGTACTGAGGTATTTCTTCCTAGAGGATTCCTCACTTTATTTTCAAGCAAATGTGGGAACGTTTCCCCTAAATTCTTTCTTTCTCAGTCACTTTAAAATAATGAAATTAAATGCGGATAGTTCGAACGAGAAGTAAGATGAAAATCTCTGACAGGCAGGATTGCCTCAATGTTAATAATCTTTACTGACGTGGACAACTTTTATTTAGGAAGTTAATATTGGTCTACCCTTTTCAGGTCTGCTAGGAGTGTTTTCCCTCTTATTTGTCTACTCATTCTCTATTCACGTATTTCACCGTATTTAAGATAAAAATATATCAAAAATGTATTGTAGGGATATAATTATTATTAACTAAAATAAAATGTGCAATAATCGTGGCCCAAATTTTTATGTCACCCGTATCACGTATTTACTAGTACGCTCGGGCTATCCACATATTTTCACAATGGTGTAAGAAAGAGAAATGTACAATTTAGAGGATATGTACTCTCATTTGTGTGGAGGAACAATCAGAAACCATATATTAAAATTCACCCTCTGGCCTCAGTACACTTGACTGGAATTTGAACCCGGTCTTGCCATCATAAAAAATTCAGTCTAGTCTCTGAATCATTCGATCACCGATGGGAGATAAAGTGCAGTTATTGAGGGAACAAAGAAAATTTCATTATTTGATGCTTGTATTTAATCAACTTAATCTCATGGCATATGATATCAGCAAACTTCACTTTTTGTTGAGTTAATTAATGAGTAATTCTTATTTAAATACATATTATACACTATTATATTTTAATCGTTGAAAGTTGAAAGTCTTGAGAGACGCAACAATCACATAAATAGGTAGCCGATATAAATACTATTTATAAAATGTGAGATTTTATTTTATTGAAAGCCAAAGTATGTAAACATTAGGGCCTAATATAATAATTACCCTAATTAATCACTTTGGAAAATTCAAAATGGCCTCCAAAATACCTAACAACGTTTTGTGGAAATCCGAGATGGCCGCCACCAAAATCAAAGATGGCCACTCCTATACCTTATAAGCAGAGCTGGAGCCCATTGATCTCTATAATATAACTGGATGGACATCTGCAACTAAAATTTTCAGTTGTCGTTTGTACAACATTGTGTAAGATAAAAGGAAACATTCGGGTATCTCCTTCTTTCTTATACACATACAAGGCAATGTGGCATTTCAACATCATTCGCTAATTTTAGTGAATATATGAAATATATCAATGTATGATTATCTAAACGAAATAAATGGGTTAATAAAAGGTTTGAAGGTCATAACTAATTTCAACACTCATGAGTTATTTCTTTAAATAAGTTGATTCAGGCTAAAATAGTAATACTTCTTACAAGCCCATAAACTAAATGATCGTTTGAACGTAAGACTTCTACACAAAGTTTGTAATTCGAACAAAAGTAACCAGGTTTTTAGCGACCTTATTTCATTATAATTATCCAACATTGAATATAATATGGTTTCTGAAAGCAATACACAAACTGAGAGCCAACTTTAAATATATAAATTATTATTTATGATCGTAATATCTTAATAGTTCCTACAAGCCCTATAACCTAAATGATAGTTTGAATATAAAACTACTACACAATGTTTGTCATTAAAACGAATGTAATTAAGTTTGAAGCTACCTTTTTTCATTAGCTTTAGCGAACATTAAATATAATATGGCCTCTGAAAGCAAAAGGCAATAAATGCTAAGATCCAACTTTATTATATTATAATACTTCGTACAAGCCTCTAACCTAAATGATAATTTGAATGCAAAACTACTACACAAAGTTTGTCATTCAAACGAATGTAATTAAGTTTGAAGCTACCTTTTTTCATTTTAGATGTCGAACACTAAACATTATATTGTTTCTGAAACCATTCTATTAGCTAATAACCAATTTTAAACATATTGTAATCTTGGCAGAATGCAAACAACATGGGCTTTAGCTTATTTTAATGTATCAAAGATGTCATTCTTATTTGTACAATATTACCTATAAAAATGAATAATTGCATATCCTCTCATGTAAATGTGTCTTCAGTCAAGTGGGGCATAAAACAATTTTATTCATGAGATACACGTTTTTGCTCAAGAAAATTGAAAGAAACCGTTCAATTTGTCCCCTCGTTAGCAAGCAGACGACAAACTTTGCGTCACGATTTGGTCCATTGCAAGGGGTGTGTTAGATAGAAATACGCCATTTATTTATTTATTTGTTGTCTTTATTTTGGAACATTTTGGTGAAGTTTAGGCTAGTTTGCCTTATCTTACAATTAACCAATTAAACTAAACACCGTTGTAATAACAATAGTGAATATAAAATGACTGTCTAAAATTTCCAATTTAATTGTTAGATTACCTCCATCCATTCTTCCATTCATTCCTTCATTTATACAATTATTCCAGCATTTATTTATAAACTGTTTTATTTGAAATGTTTACAAAAGAATGAAGAGATAGACTCTCCTAGAAATAATATTCCGCTTGACTGCGGTTTAGAAAGTAGCCAACCCAGTCAAGTCCCTGACTGTGGGAGGAAGCGCATTCCACGCCCGTGACGCTGTGACTGTGAATGAACGGGAATAAGACTCAGATTTGTGAATAGGGATGCTTATAATGGTAGAGATTTTAGCACGTGTATTAAGCTGGTACTGATTTTTTTGTAGTTTAAAATTGGTTGCTAAGTAATACGGTGATGAAGTCTGTAGTATCTTGTGTAGGAGACTGAGAGAGTGCAGTGTCCGCCGTTCATTTAGTAGTAACCACTTCCGTTTGTCAAAGTATTTAGAGATGTGGTCTTAGTACTTAAGATTGTAAATAAATAGAATGAATGTATTCTGTAGTCGCTGTAGTCTTTGTGCAAGCTCTTCAGTTAGATCACTATAAACAATGTCACAGTATTCAAAGTATGGGAATATCAAGCTTTGGACGAGAATAACTTTAAGAGAGAGAGGAAATCATATACATACTCAAAATTTTTTATTTGTCCACCTTTTTGATTTTTCAGCGCCAGAGGGGCTAAAAAAGCCCACTGGCAAAACTTTAATTTCATTTCCCACTATGATTACGTATGATTTTATCTGCGTAATCCTGGTGAGGTACTATTCATAAGACTGGCTGACTCCGAAGTCCCGCTCGATCGGATGGCCATCATATCTTTACCACTAACCGGTCATCGAACTGGGATACGGTGGTTCCGTGTCTTCACCCCACCTACTCTTCTGATATTTCTATTTCCTTTTCTACGGGTTTCCACTTTTTCTATCCTTAGTCCACTGCATCATTCACTTTTCTAGTCTGCCCACGAGCAGTGGGCAATACTAGCATCTCCGACTTCACTAATAATTTTTAATTACTCTATTCTTTAGTTTCATTGTACCAGATGGACAAAAAATACCCACTGGGAAAAGTTTACTTTATTTTGCACGCCAGGGCTACGTATGGATATGTCATAGTAGTCCTGGTAGCCTACTATTATTTATTCGGACCGACACCGGTGACTCTGTCGACCGGGGTCAGCTAGACCGTATTTTCTTTTCATTCTTCTCTGGATATTTATTATTATTATTATTTTTTCTATGGTTTCTCCCCTCCTCCCTACGAGTACTAAGTACATGTTATGGTCTTGTCGACCCCATTAAGTGCTACGGGGCGGGTTTTTATAATTTTCCCGCCCATTCCCCAAAGATGATACACAATCAGTCAATCAGGGCTTCATGTCCCAATCTTTTATATTATGTTTTTATGTTTCAATGTAATGTTAGAATTCGAGAGTCCTTAGGGGATGGTTTTTTCAATAATACTATGTGTTTCCTGTATGTATGACCAAATAAGAGATGTTTACAATAATAGAATTAACGTTGCAACTAACCCAGAATATAGAATGGAAACTATTTCCTTTCTATTCCCTTGAACACAGTGAGATAGCGCAGTTTGACGGCTGCGGGCTGCCTCAGTTTCCCGCTCTCTAAGGTTGCGCCACTGGCCGGTATCCTTAGGATGCCCCCCTAACTAAGGTAGCACCCTTGGCCGGCTGCCTTAGCTTCCCACCCATTAAGTAGCGCCCCTGGACGACTGACACATCGAATATAACAAACGATCATTGTATTATAATCTGAAAACCACTTTTTGGATTTGACACTTGAATTTCTATTCTAGCTTATCCTTGGTTTTTAAGTGCAAATAACATGTTGAGGGATTAAAATTATTAAATAAATCACGTTTTCATTTTTTATAGTTCCAATTGTTCAGTATTCCAGTTTGAACCTTTTGCGTATCTCTTGATTGTTTCCTCCTCAATTTCACCAAACTTCAGTTTTCTGACTCATTGAAAACTATTTAAAATGCTCTGGACAGTTATGCATTAATACAGACTCCATTAAACTTTTATTAATCCATATATTATAATATAAGGTACACTATAGGACATAATTCAATTTAATATATTATACAAAAGTTGTTGTTTATTTTCAAGTAATTAACTAATTATAAAATTTACCAACGAACTTACTTACGAAATGTTTTATGCATGATATTATATAAACGCTTTATGAAGTGAAATAGTCCCCACAGATGGCTACTTCAAATTTTTCTAATTAAAACATTCCCTGTTTCCAGGGCAAGGGCCCGGTAATGGCGGTCGCTTGTATTCTACTAAATGAATCCCTTGGTAGCTTCGCGACGTGGCGGTGGTGTTTGGACATTGTTTTCCCCCTTGAGAACAGTTCGCAACATTTTGAGCCGGCGATACTTCAGGCGTGCATAAACCCACTCCCCCCACCCCTCCATATCCACTCTCTTCCCTAGTCCACTTGCCGACACACCGTAAATTAACCGCATTGTGATGAATAAAGTTTGGACGTGACATTATTTGACTTAATTTATTATATTTTGGTGTTAGCCTTTGTACGGTTATTTCTAGCTGCGGTTGTTATAACTAATTGTTATTAAAATTGCTTTTATTTTGTTTTTTATTTATTAGCATGGTCTAGTGCCATTTATTAAATTTAATCTAAATCATTTCGTCAGACTATCTTACCCAAGAGAAATATACATATTGTTACTAATTATTTTTGTTTGAATTAATTTATGCTTTTAATTTTGTACCCCACATCTTAGTAACCGTACAAACTATTAAGATATTCACACTAATGAGTTAGGGATGATTATGCTAGAATAAAGTGAAATGTGGCCGTATATATGTGGAGAAAGGATGTTAAACCATTTAGGAAATTATTTTTTGCTATACCCAACTGAATTTGAACCCATATACCCCTGTCACCAGCAAATCAGATCAGGTGAAATTAACATTTAACTTGCGTTCTCATTTATTTAATAAGTTTTAGTGTAATTTATTTTTAATCAGTATCCTTAAACTAGATTACTTATTTATTATTTATTTTTCTGCCTAACGGCAGGCCATCATCGTCTAATGTCGCTTCACGCTGTTCTGTCTTCAACAATCCTCCTCATCCTTCTATAACGGCCTCTCACCTTGATGGTACCTTCTATGTCCTCTTCCTCTCTTTCCATCCATCATTCCCTCCTTAGTATCCACCAACAGACTTTCTCTTCTCACCCAGGTTCCTCTTCCTCTCTTTCCATCCATCATTCCCTCCTTAGTATCCACCAACAGACTTTCTATTCTCACCCAGGTTCCTCTTCCTCTCTTTCCATCCTATCATTCCTTCAATGGAATCCACCAACAGACTTTCTCTTCTCACCCAGGTTCCTCTTCCTCTCTTTCCATCCACCATTCCTTCCATAGCATCCACCAACAAACTTTCTCTTCTCACCCAGGTTCCTCTTCCTCTCTTTCCATCCACCATTCCTTCCATAGCATCCACCAACAAACTTTCTCTTGTCACCCAGGTTCCTCTTCCCCTTTTTCCATCCATCATTCCTTCAATGGAATCCACCAACAGACTTTCTCTTCTCACCCAGGTTCCTCTTCCTCTCTTTCCATCCACCATTCCTTCCATGGCATCCACCAACAGACTTACTCTTCTCACCCATTGTCAAATCCAGTTCCTCTTCCAGTTTTTAACAATCTCTAGTATCCTCCTCTGTACACCAACTATCCCCATCCAGCATCAACTCATTTATTACTCTTTCCGTTAAGCTTATATTTTCAGACCTCCTCCACATCCACGTCTCAAACGCTTAAGAGACACAACATCACTTTGATTTGTTTTGTTTTGAGGAAATGCACAAGAATTTGCTTCCTTTTTTTGCGTACGACATATTTGACCGTAAGAGAGAGATGCGGAGTTTATTTCGGTAGCCGTGTACAGTATATAGACTTTTAACCATCATACAGCGATGAGCTCACGTGATGACGGTGATTAGGAAGTTGCTAAGCCAGTGGAAATTTTAAACATAACTTAAGCCTAACTAACCAGACCATGGTGACCAAAGGTACTATTCTCCTTTTGGGAACAATACCTATGATACCGTCGTAAATTGAACCGGCACTTCTAAATTAGTAGCCAGGGAGGCTAACCACTATATCAAGAGTCCAGTCAGAATTTGCTTTAATGGAATATTATGAATCTTACTCGGCCTGGCGGTCACATTGTCTAAAGCGTCAGGCTCACAAAATACAGGATCACCACTGACGGGTAGGTTGAGGTTCGCATCTCGGTCGTATGCACGGTGGGCGGTTATACAGAATAACTTTTTCACTGTCGCTTTTACATACCCTCGTTCAGCTACTACAGGTGAATTTTTTCTTTCAACAACCTTAACGATTAGTTTAAACCATTAATAACTTTGGCGAGGAAAGTACTAATTAAAAACAATATTGAATTCACATGAGATGAATTCGCTAAGCTCAGATGGTTAGAATAGAACCCCGTACTATCGGGTCAATGTCAAGAATAAGGTGTGGTAAGGGTTGAGGCTGGAAGTTGCTCCTAGCTCCCTGTATTACGAGAACCCAGAAAACCACTGCTGACGTCATGATATCATTTGTTGGGAAATGACCAGGCTTGTTATCCAGGTCACAATGCTAGAAGGTTTGGAAGTGGAAGGGACATAGAGGGGTGGTCCAGGGATGATCGCCCTTATGCTTGATATTCGTATTCATAGATGCGATCAAATCATACACCCAAATAAAAATATACGCTTGGAAGATTATTTTTTTGTTTGCCTCTGATCCTTTCTTGTTGACCTTCCTTCCAACATAAATCGGGAAATATTCTATAATAAAATGCAAGGGAAAAGCGTGATATGTATCAATTAAATTGAAGCTTCCATTTTAAAAGCATGACTTAATTTTTTGTGAAATATTCCATTGAACAAAATTAGTTTTGTTTGGATGATGAAAAAAACTAAAAGGAAGAAAATGTATTTGCTAGTTTTTCTCAAAATCCTTTTATTTGAGAAATAAAAATAATTGTTCTGAGTTAAAGGAATATAACATTTTTAATATTAGCTTACATTTTTATTTTGGTACCCACATCTTTAGCTGCATTGTATAACGTGTCACTCTAGAACATGACTGGATTACTGGTGATGGGGTGATAGGAGCTCGCATCCTGACCATGTGTATTTAGGGTGCTCTTTTTCTAAATGGTTTTCCACTCTTCCCCCAAGCAAATGTCTTTACAGTAAATTATACCATTTATCATCCTTAACACATTAGATTAATTAGTAGGCATGTGTACAACCCTAACAGATTTTGGGACATGGTAAAAAATACCATCTTACATTTTATCCTTTGGCTTTAGGAACTATAACGTTCATTACCATACTTACTTCCACAACTTGAGCTAGTTTTATCCAGTTCACTTCATTTAACCCTATATCTATCTTGAGATAGTTTTATCCAGTTCATCCTCATTACACCCTATCTATATCTTGAGCTAGTTTTATCCAGTTCACTTCATTACACCCTATCTCTATCTTGAGCTAGTTTTATCCAGTTCCCCTCATTACACCCTATCTCTATCTTGATCTGGTTTTGTCCAGTCCACCTCATTACACCCTATCACTATCTTAAGCTGGTTCTTTCCAGTCCACCTCATAACACCCTATCTCTAATTAGAGCTAGTTCTATCCAGTCCAACTCATTACATCCTATCTTTTTCAGGTACATTATAATGTTTATTCCCGTATGCGTCTAGGTATTCCTACTGGTCTATTCACATTGAATTTGTTAATCAATACTCTGGACACGGTTCTTGATTCTTACATTACATTTTTTACCATGGCCTGCCTACCTTAATCTGCGGGATTCCATTACTCTAACAATGTATTCTGATGAGTGCAGGATATGTATCACATTAGTATGTAACCCCCTCCATTACCCAATATCTTCATCCCTTTTTGGACCAAAGATCTTCCTAAGCAGCTTGTTTTCAAACACCCAAAAATTCACTTTCTTCATTTAAGTTAAGATATTACGTCTCACACCCATAAAGGAAAACCGGCAATACTATTGTCTCGTATATTCTGAGTTTTATATTCCTTGACAGCTTGACAACTTACTGAACGTGTAATAGAATACACTTTCCGATTGTATTATTTTCCTAATTTTTAATCTACTATCGTTATTGCTAATTATGATTGTGCTTAAATATTTAAAACCATTAATAATGTTAAATGATATTTTATTCTCAGTATTCTCTAAATTATTGTCTCCAATCTGTATTATCTATGCTCATACACTTAATATTTTCAGCGTTCACTTCTGAACGTATTTACTTGCCAGCTTTTAATATAATCCCTTCATTTTTTGAAAAAATTTCCTTACTGTTACCTAACAAAGATAAACCATCTGCGTATGCTAATAGCTGAATTGTAACGTTTAATTTCAACCCTTCCATACTCTCTTGCATTAACCTAATAGCATTTTCTAACAATAGTTTAAAATTAATAGGGAGACCGCATCTTCTTTATTCAACCCATATTGAATTTCAAAGTTATCTGATAAGGACCATCCAACTCGTACCCTGACACACGTATTTTTCAAACTCTTATGATAAAATATTTCTTATTTCACAGAAGATAGTTGATGGCTGCTAAAAACATAACGAGAATGAATGTTTTGTTTGGTTTTGAAGTGTTAAATTTAGCCACAATCTCAGAATTGTCTTGAAATCGTTATACATTAATCGTAAATAAAATAATATTTAATACATTTAACTATTTTTGATATTCTCATCAGTGAGAAAGTGGGTTATGGCCTTAATATGGTCTGGTTTTGTCTACCAGAGAGGAGAAGTTTATGGTTCGAATACCAGCTAGGTTTACTGAGCATAGTTTTCATATTTTGTTTTCTATTCTTACTCCACTTAAGTTCTGGTATATTTCCTCTAAATTCTACCTTAAAAATGTAAGGTTAATAAAATAAATAACAATGACTGCTGAGCTAGGATATTTGAGTGGGCGTAAGTTGATGTCAAAACTCTTCTCGTACTCAGTAGGATACTATTTGGTTGTCCATCTTACCGGCAACAGTGGAGTAAATTTCCTAGGGAGGGGATATTACTATATTTAATTACGTTTTATAAAACATATAATTATTCTTTTTGTACAGCCTCTTATTACCCATCCGTTTTATCCACCTTTAATTACACTAATGGGAAATAGATGAGAAAGATAGAGTTTAGAATAAACATACCTTCATTTATGTGAAAGGAGAGTAGGAAAACCTTTGGTAAAAATATAAACCAGATACGCCCATCCAATATTCGAACCCAAACTTTACTGTAACCAGAAACATACACTAAACAAGTTTGACGTTAGTCCGCATATTCAACGATGTGGTTTCACATTAGGTAGGCCTGTATATGACCTTGTATCTGTAACCATTTATATACGTATTTGTAACTGGATAAGTTTGAAATCGAGGGAAGGTGGTTAAAATAATTTAAAGCAAAAAGCTCTGTGTAAAAGAGAAAAAAAAAATCCAATAAACCCTCCCCACCCACACAGTCATAAAACAACTCAAAGGAAATTAGCAATATTTTTGCGTTCCTGTTGAATCCTTTTCCCTCGCGCTTCAGTGAATCGTAGATTTAGACAATTTTTGCGGAGTTGAATAGGGAAGAATAAAAAAGGTTGCAAAAAAATAAAAGTACAAAAGGAAAATTAGAACGGAAATCGACTAGGATGGCCTTCATCAGCAACCCAATTCGAACTTGCAACAAACAAAGCAGAGTCGATAGATTTGTTCGATGGGGTGCGGGGGAACATTATACTTAATTGAATTGGCCACACAGAGAAAGTCTACCTTATATTTTCATGCGTTTTATAGTATTTTGTGTTCCTAAGGGCCAAATATAAAACATTTATTTTAGTATTTGCTTTTAAAATAAGCTAAAAATTGTATATTACTTTAATTATGAAAATAAAACCACGTTAGAAACATAATACTGATCAAGTTTAGCTAATAGTTTCACATTCCAGTTATAAATAAATTACATTTATACTTGTACAATTGTGAATTATTATAACCTATCAAATTTTTTATCAGTATATAATTTGGATTTATTTAAATAATTTTTAAACTTTCCCTACAGTAAAATGTGAGTAAACACTCTCTAAATTTTTCATTCCTCAATTCTACCCCACTATGGGGATATTAGATGCATAAACTACTCGACAAAAAATGTCGTCAGGGAATATAGATTATTATTTAAACACTTTTAATAAACTTATAACGCAAGCTTCCATTAATTTGTGTGTGATTTGAAATAAGTATGCCTGTACCTCTATTTAAATTGGATTAGCTATATACTAACTTAATTATTTTACTATATTTTATACTTTTAATATTATTAGTTATTTTTCATCTGTTAAATCATGTATTTATCGAAAATAGGCTTGGAGGAGGGGAGGTTTCTTTTTTAAATATTGAATTCATCATGGGCAAGAGTAAAACACAGTTCAGTTTTCATAAGAAAGTATAAACAAATTTTTTGTGACCAACATTGATAGCATTGTACTATATTATTATTAATGTTTTATAAGAATTGATATTATCTGAATGCCTTTGTGGTCTATTGATCATAGTCATAGTTGAATCAATAAGTAGAAGCTCTGGTATAGAAAACTGAAATTAATGGCTGGAGGGTTCTTTGTGCTTACCACATGACACACTATATCGCAAGAAGTTGGCACTATCTTCACCAACAGATGGTGGTTTATCAGTTAGTATGGCTTAGTTGCGAGCTGACGCCATGGAGTTTTTTATATTATCTACAAGAAATCCCAAGTGGAGATCACATGAGTTGACATATAAATACGTGAAATTGGATTTAGTAACATTTCTGACAGATAAGTCTCATAATATGAAAAATGGAATGAAGATGTATGGGTTTTGTATATGGATAACTAGAAGATGGGAAGTACCTAAAAGAGGTAAAATCGCGGTCTAACTGGGGGAACAACTGACCATTGTTGAATCATCGTATTGAGAGAATGGAGTGCTCAGGTAGCAAGAGTTAGAGGGGAGAAGTATCAGAAGTAGATAAACAATGAGTGGAAGCCTCTAATTTGTAGCAGTGAGATAGAGGAGGGAGATATCAGACCAAGGCCGTAGTCAGCCAATAATTTCAGGGGGGGTTTGGTGGGAATATCCCCCAATTGTCGGAAAATATAAAAAATTCTAAAGAATAAAGAGTTCTAGAAGCTATCTGATGTGTTTTTTTTATGGCAACATTACCCCCTAATTTGTAGTTGTATCTTAATTTTGATATTGTTTGAACCATAAATAGGGCCATATATATTTTGTTCATAGAATTTCGGAGGGGGTTTGAAACCCTAAAACCCTCCCCTGGCTACGGCCTTGTCTCAGACCCTAAGAGTTGGGAAAGGGAATTTCAAAACCGTGTGACTTGCGATGCAGCTCGCATTTAACGATCCCCCTGAATTCACCAGGTAGGCAACTGCACTAATCCTGTTATAAGGCTTTGAGGTGTCATTTACTTCAGTGGGTAGTCACCGTATGGACGGCCTGGGTTTAAATCCCGACATGGATAGTATCAAGTCTCAAAAGGATGACAAAATAAATAAAGTACAAATTTAAAAAAAAGAGATCCGAACATATAAGATAATAGTTGTTTATGAATAATCTAAAGAGTAGAGATTTATAGGGTATCTTAGAGGAAGTGCACTCACATTAGCTTTTATAGGGGGTGAAAAAACAGATTGATTAATCATATATGAAAAACTACTCTTACAGTGCCTGGATTCTTGTCTATTGCAATACTGGTGAGTTGGACTGCATGGCCACTGATGTAGGTATAAATTACACTTAGTTTACTGTGAAAGCTAGCATTCTTACCTTGACATATTATACTATGGTCTTATCTTATAAGTTGTGCCACAGTGTAATCATTTATTTCCTTATAAGCGGAGGACACATATGATTCTACGTTCACTGTGTGTGTAATACAGAATGTTAATAACCTCGATTGTATGAAAAACTTGGGTAAATACGCTACAACTGGGCTGTACTTAAAAATTTACTTTGGTGGGGGTCATACCTGTGGTAGTTAGTTGTTAAACCCTCGTCAATACATACTAGATTTTGTATATTAATTAAATGTTTACTGAAGCAATTTAAAGTTATTTTTATAAATATGATTTCTGTTGTAAAATTTATGGATTCCATAAAACTCTAAATATTTAATAGCCTAGGCATTGTGCCCATCAAAACATCCCCCTTGGTGGTGTCCCAAGCAATAATAATTATAATGGTTAGCCATTATTTTGATGAATGCATAATTTTGACTGTTTCTTTTGTATTTTATGCGCTGATTATGTCTTGTTTTTATTGTAACAGATATATCTTATTTTATCGAAAGTACTACACATAGCTCAATGTCACATAGTGCATTTTTAAAATAAACTCATTCCATATTGATATTTTAGTTTATGTACTGATATCTCAAAAGGAACAACAAAGAGCATAATTTAGTTAAAACATATTACTTATTATTTATTCACAAATATCAAACTATCAATAATTTTAAAACCCGCCTCGGTGGCGTAGTTGGCTAACGCACCTGCTGTGTTGAGCCAGATCACCGAGGACGGGGAGATCAAGGTTCGAATCTAGGTCGGGTGAACTGGGGGTGGTTTTTCCTAAATGGTTTTCCACTCTCACTCCACGCAAATGCGGGTTCACTTCCTCTAAATTCAACCCTCCCAAATACTAATGCATTAGCGTAATTAGTACTTAAGAGTATAACCCGAACGGATAGTAAGACGCGGTGCTAAAAATTTAAAATAATAATAATTTTAAAGAGTATGGCTCATAAATATACGAAATTTTCCTGGCCGTTCAGTTCAGTGAATAGACAGGCTTGTCAGAGTTTATTATATAAACATGCATGTAGATAGGCAAGAAAAACGTATTGAGACGTTCATAACGTGTTTGAGTGTTATTCCACGTTAAACTGTAGGTCCTCCATTCCATATCACAATCACCCTACCATCATACATTAGCGTAAGTGCGTATAAACTGAACGGGTAGTAAGACGTGGTGCAAATAGTAATAATGATAATAATAATAATAATAATAATAATAATAATAATTGTATATTTTTCTATTGTTTGACGAGTATTATTAATTCTATACTCCATGTTTCAGTCCTCTATATTATATCTTTGGATATTGCTCCTTTTGCCTCGAGATTGAATTGTTTGTTGTTTTGTTTTGTGATTTTGATTGTTATTGTTGAGGTTTAGTTCTGTTTGTTTGGTTTTTTCATATATTACCTTAACCTTCCCCACTCTTGGAGGCAACAAGACCATACCTGGACCACTATATGTCTATTGTTTTCCCGCCAAGTGTCGCTGGCGTGGTGTTTTTAGCTTTGTTGATTTAATTGTGCCGTGCACGGAGACTCGATCGAGACAGAAGTGATAAGGTTCCGTGAACCTTCACCCGGAAGTGGTCTAGTTTTTATTCGTGTGCGTTACTGAAGAGGACTGCGCCAAGACACTACCAGTCATACCACATAAAGTGAAGGTGAGTTGCCTCTATCCATTTCCTTTCCACCATACAGTCCATTTGTCCGTGTTCGTAACACTGGTCCTCCAGAGGTTTCTTTCGTTTTCATTCAATTGTAAATTATACTATACAATAATAATAAATAATCAGGCTGAAATTTTAAAAGCTATGAAAGTATTAAAGAATGTAAAGATACGGGTGCAAATAGGATCACAAGGGAAATGATGTAGTGTGGGAGTATTGTACTACTTGCCAGATTGTATGAGTTGTTCAATGTGTCTGCTGGGATTTCGAGTTGTCCCAATGACTTGAAGAATGCTGTTACCGTTTATTTCTATAAAGACAATAGGAGAGGATGTAAGAATAGAGCAATTGGTTTATTTAGAATTCTATATAAAGTTTTTGTGAGAGTTTTAATTGGAAGGGTGGGTGAAAAAATAGCCGACAAGATTTGGGGTGTGTAATGAGAGAGTTTTCAACAACTGACTGACCGAGTAACAGCAGGCATTTACCGACTTTATTCTGTTTCTAGTTTCCAATATATCTTTTTTGCTAGTTAAAATTGTTCCTAAGTATTTAAATTCATTAACCATGTCATAGGATATGTCGTTTGAATTAATATAATTATATATCATATTTGTAGCCGACGATCTCCGCTAAGTCCATCATAGACTCTGCCTTAAAATATGAGTGAAGAATGACCCAGGGTACGGGACGAATCCTTGGTAGCTCAGTGGTTAGAGAATTGGCGTAGTAATCCAAAGGCCCCGGGTTCGATTCCCGTGTCCAGATGTCATTTTTCAATTTTCAGAATATGATATCTAGATGGAGTAATTCCCACTAATAGCATAAATAATATATTTGGCTATTTAATTCTTGATATAATTATAGTTATAGTCCTCAGTCTGTGTTCTATGTGACCATATACGCATTGTTTTCAGCGTTCACGTCTAAAACTATTTCATTACTTGCATCTAGTAAAATTGGGACATATCTTGCAACATCTTCCTTACTGTTACCCAACAAAGATAAATCATCTGTGTATCATAATAGCCATATTGTACCGTCTAATGTCAAGTCTTATCTTCTCTCTTACATTACCCTGATAGCAAAATCTAAGGCTAAGGCCCAGTCTACTCGCAACTCTCCCCGCGAGCTAAGGGAGAGTTCACTCTCCTTGTTAGAAAGAAATGGGGGAGGTCACTCTCAGTGTCACTTAAATAACTGCTGCTTGGGGTGGGGAAATCGCTTACGTTGTCCTGTTCTATACTGATTTCTTTTATGTAGGTACCTATCGTAAATTTAAAAAAACACAATTTTGATTTTGAAATAAGAACAAGTGACGCTCCGTTACGTCCTTCACTGTAACTCTTTAATCCAACAAAGTTAAAATGAAATATATGCTATGGTTCAACCGGTTTTGCGTCAGTTTCATTCTTTTCTTGCAGTAGTGCTGCGAATAATATTCTTGCTTATTGTTTGATATTACGCTAAAAACACACTTTTATTTGGTGAGATAGGGCTCTCACCATTAGTAGTTATTTGAATTTACTCTATTTTTGTTTCTTAGATAGCAAATCTAAACTATTTATTTTTGTGTTTATTGCAACAATAGCTCCACGTGTTTTAAATTTAGCTATATTTTCAGTATTTTTCATTTTTTGTTAATTAACCATATCTTGTTTGATATCTTAAATCTTAAATTCAAAATATTTATTTTAGTGTTCATTGTGACAATCTTCCACATTAAAGCGCCACTATCATTATGCTTGCTTTTGTGCCTTAAATATAAGTACTTTTTCAGTTATTTTATGGTTTTGCATGTAATTTAGCGGGTGTATACCATTACATCGCAAGTCCATTACTTAGCATGACCATTACATCGCATTTCGGAACAAATACATTGCAGGTCCATCACATCACATTTCCCCCACCTCTCTAGACACAGCTAACCCTACTCTGACGTACAACCAATAGGATTGAAGGGGCGTATATATACAATTACTTCGCATGTCCATTACATCGCGTTTCGGTACAAATACATTGCAGGTCCATCACATCACATTTCCCCCACCTCTCTA
>CABFWO010004313.1:8040-40086 GCA_902155825.1 Timema genevievae | reverse complement strand
ATAACGCAGCCATCTTCGACTCGGTAGTTGGCTTATTGCTGCCATTTGTACATATATTATAATTGTACGAGATTGCATATTAAGAATTAAATAGCCAAAGCTATTATTTATGCTTTTACGATTTCCGCACGTCCATCATAGGCTCTGCCTTAAAATGTGAGTGAAAATGACTCCGGGCACGGGACGATTCCTGGATAGCTTTAGAGTTGAGAGTCAGGCACACTATCCTTGCAACAAGTCATCTCTAGTTGTACGTCAGAGTAGGGTTTGCTGTGTGTAGAGAGGTGGGGGAAATGCGATGTGATGGACTTGCAATGTATTTGTACCGAAACGCGATGTAATGGACATGCGAAGTAATTGTATATATACGCCCCTTCAATCCTATTGGTTGTAAGTCAGAGTAGGGTTAGCTGTGTGTAGAGAGGTGGGGGAAATGCAATGTGATGGACCTGCAATGTATTTGTTCCGAAATGCGATGTAATGGTCATGCGATGTAATGGACATGCGATGTAATGGTGCTCACCCAATTTAGCTTTATTTAGTTTGGTTTCTTAGAGAGTACATTTTAACCATATCTTTTGGTGTTCACTGCAACAATGTCTCCACATAAGAGATATAATATTGTTACAAAGAATGCAAAAATCTTAACTATTTAATTTGATATTTATTTCAACAATTCTTTCACAAAAAATTTAAAATATTAATTTTTGTGTTCTTTACAACAATATTATTCCTCCGCTTAAGCAGGGAGTGCAAACATTCTTAAAATTTAATTTTGTTTCCTACTACGGGTAGTCATTAATGTAGTTGACATATAAGACATTTCCCTCACCTAATACTTGTCTAAACTTGTATTTTGTATGTTGGATGATTCGCTGGAAAAAAAGTTAACTTTTTTTAACACCTAATCATACTAACCGTTAGATTCATTACGAGCTACACGCCTACATACTAATTACATTAATGTGTTGGTGTTAGGAAGGTTTTATTTATATAAAGCGCGACTGCATTTGCGTGGAGGTAGAGGGGAAAACCACTCTCAGTGTACCCGACCGGGATCGAACCCTAATCTACCCGTCTTCGGTGGTTTAGTCCGTCGCAACAGTAGTGCTTTAGACCATGCGGCCATTTAAGCTAATTAAAAAAAGGTATCTAACCGATTTAAATGGGAGTGAGCCAGCGAACAAACTCTAGTTATAAAATGAACAATTTCAGTTTTAACAGAACATTGGCAAAATGTTAATCTTCATGGGTTAAACTTTTTTAATGGGTCGAGATTTCCACTGCACCCGGTATCTTTGTTTATTGTTTGCACAAAAGATATGGGGAGTAATTACTTATTTAAACATTTCTCTTGAATTAGTGATTACGTTCAAGGATTGTATAGCATTAAAATGATTAAATTGTTTTTGTGCAAACATACTCTTCATTTGTTGTTATTACGTAGCGATGCGCTGCGTTATGGTAATCAATCGCGTAGGAGGGTGCAACAATAGCAACAAGAACAAAAAAATAATTGTTCTTGTTTGTTTGGGCCAGTGTTTGCTTGGGGTAATGTATGTTTGGGTTGTATTATAACACAAAATATTGAATTTTAGTGGTAAAATTGACATAACAAACAATCAAGTTATTAATGGAACAATGGGTTTTGAATTTTGAGGGTTGAAGGTCAAGTTAATGTACAGGAATTTATTCTGAAGGAGCAATTAGGGAGGGGTGGATTTCAAAATTAAAAATAAGTTTAATATGTATCAATCTATAAAGTGTTTATTTTATAAAAAAAACTATATATAGTTAATCACATAATTAAAATAACAAACCAAAAAAGTGGTTTTCGCAAGTCTGTCTGTCCATCCATCTGTACCTCAGTTGAAATTGTTTTACCGATTGAGCTAAAACATGGTATCTGGGGTTTCCATATAGTTTCCCTGAAAGGTTTATATAATTAGTTATCTAACCTTAAATTTAAGGGTAATTTACAGAAGGGCAAAAAGAGAAAAAATCGATTTTCTCTAAATCCGCTCTAATGATTTTTGATAAAATGTTGTATCTGAAAACGATTTATTATTATAAACAAGTTAGAAATTCTCATTTTCTCATGAAAATGACTTTGCTGGTAATTTATATCAGGGAAATTTTCCAATTTCCATCATTTATCCGCAACTATTTGAGATACGAAATATGTTATCATTCTAAAGTTGTAGTACTATTAAAGATAAAATCTTTTATTTGAAACATATTTTTATGAAACCTATATTTTCTAAGCTATAAGCAAATATATATATTTTTAATTCAGGTCTTTAAAAATTAATTTCTTTCTTATGTTCTTTGTTGGTCAAAGATAATTCTCTATTCTCACGTTTTCTGTAAGAGTGTTCCTAGTTCCTAATGCCATATAGTAAGTAAGTAACAATGTATATTATTTCATGTATAATATTTTGTTTAGTGTTCTTATAACAATGTATATATATATCTATTATTTCATTTCACAAATCTTAAGAGCTTTTTTGTAAATGTGTATTTTAAGATAAAAACTGGATAAAGACAGTGCGGTGTACCGAACCATTTATTTAGTTTATCAACGCGTCTCAATAATCGTCCGGGTTAAAGGCATACAGAGCATACACCAAACTTCAGCTGCCAAACATCACTACCCTATTCTATGTTTCAAAATAAAAACTAACGTCCACCCAAACATAGGTTGCAAAATGCTTTCTTTTCGAAGCATTCAGAAGGTTCTTAGAACTTTTTTTATTCTAAATTAGTTGCTTGTAAAGATGACATGAGTGCAAATCGGGAACAACTGTTTAGTATTTTAAGAACTTTTCAAAGAACGACTCTCTAAAAGGAAGAGTTTTGCAACCTATGTTTGTTAAACTTGTATTTCTATTTGAGGCATAAAATACGATAGTGAAGTTTGGAAATTGAGTTTGAGGACAATCTAAATAGTAATTACAACAACAATGAATATTATATAATATGCTATATAAAAGGTACTCACATTTGCGTGGATAGAGATTGGGAAAACATTTTAGAAAACAACCCTCAATACACCCTTACGGATTTAGATTCCTGAACTCCCCATAATTGGCAAACCAAACTGAATAATAATATATAAATTGATAAATGACACATGAACGTGAGAATCAAACTCGGGGCCTTTGACTTAGTGAGCTAATTCCTGTATAACTATGTAGTAAGAGCATTGGAGTACTATGCCAAAGGTCCTGTGTTCGATTCCTTCATCCAGGTGTCAATTTCCCATTAAAAGAATGTGATATTTAGTTGCGGCTATAATCAGACCCACATTTGCATGAAGAGAGAGAAAGAGAGTGGATAGCATTTTAGGAAAAACAACCCTCAGTACACTCGACCGTGATTCTTATCCCGATTTACTTGTCATTGGGAGTTTAGTCTATCGTGAGAGTGACGCCTTAGTCAATGCAGCCACTGAGAGGGGCACGTCACAAATTAATGTGTTAAAGATTGCGAAGTACATAGTAAACACGCTTAAAATTCTTAAATCAGTAAAGGCTGCTACACACGTACAGTTATACCGGATGTTCTAGTGCATCCACACGATACAGTTATACTGGATGTGCTAGTGCATCCACACGATACAGTTATACTGGATGTGCTAGTGCATCCACACGATACAGTTATACCAGATGTGCTAGTGCATCCACACGGTACAGTTATACTGGATGTGCTAGTGCATCCACACGATACAGTTATACCAGATGTGCTAGTGCATCCACACGGTACAGTTATACTGGATGTGCTAGTGCATCCACACGGTACAGCTATACCGGATGTGCTAGTGCATTCACATGATACAGTTATACTGGATGTTCTAGTGCATCCACACGATACAGTTATACTGGATGTGCTAGTGCATCCACACGATACAGTTATACTGGATGTGCTAGTGCATCCACACGATACAGCTATACCGGATGTGCTAGTGCATCCACACGATACAGTTATACCAGATGTGCTAGTGCATCCACACGGTACAGTTATACTGGATGTGCTAGTGCATCCACACAGTACAGCTATACCGGATGTGCTAGTGCATCCACACGATACAGTTATACCAGATGTGCTAGTGCATCCACACGGTACAGTTATACCGGATGTGCTAGTGCATTCACACGATACAGTTATACTGGATGTTCTAGTGCATCCACACGATACAGTTTTTCTTCTTCAGGTCACAGTGTTTTTCTTTTTCGTTAAAGTTGTTATTTCACTGTCGGCCTAGCAATGGCCCGCCTCGGTGGCGTAGTTGGCTAACGCGCTAGTCGTGTTGAGCTTGACCACCGAGGACGGGGAGATCGAGATTCGAATCTCGGTCGGGTGAACTGGGGAGGTTTTTCCTAAATGGTTTTCCACTCTCCCTCCACGCAAATGCGGGTTCACTTCTTATAAATTAACCCTCCCTGTTCCTAATCCATTAGCGTAATTAGTACTTAAGCGTATAACCTGAACGGGTAGTAAGACGCGGTGTTAAATAATAATAATAACAACAGACGATGCATTGGCGATAGTTGGCTTGATAGTAGCGACACAACAGTGTCAATAACGTAAAGTTAATTGAGAGATGTGGCGTAAAAATGTGTTGAACAGCAGAGAAAGTTACTCACATGTAAACTTGTTATACGAATTAAAACTTGTACCTAAAGATTGTGTACAACAATAATTTTTATAAAGTAAGAGTGAAACTTATCTAATCAGTGACCGATATGGCAGTGACAACAGCAACAACTGAACTACCCGCCTCTGTGGCGTAGTTGGCTAACGCGCCAGTCGTGTTTAGTCAGACCACTGAGGACGGGGAGATCGAGGTTCGAATCTCGGTCGGGTGAACTGGGGATGGTTTTTCCTAAAATGGTTTTCCACTCTCCCTCCACGCAAATGCGGGTTCACTTCCTCTAAATTCAACCTTCCCAATTCCTAATCCATTAGTGTAATTAGTACTTAATCGTATAACCCGAATGGGTAGTAAGACGCGGTGCTAAAATTAAATTATTATTACCAACTGAACTGATCCGCCTGCGCACTTCAGTACACACGCTCCGGTATGCCTGCGCAGGTATATCGAATGTAATTAACTATTTGCTCCGGTTGCCTGTGCAGGCGTGTGTCATCCACACGGACACGGACAGGCACGCCTGTACAGGGAAACCTCACATGTATACCTGTACGTGTGTAGCGGCCTTAAGGAAGATATATGCTAAAAACAAACAGGTGGGTACGTGGACAAATGTGCCAGTCTCACCCGATCTCGTCGGATGTTCCAATTCTTGGCCGGGAAATTGTTTCTTTCAAATACGTAGAGCAAGCAAAACAATTATAAACAATTCAGAGTATGTGTTGGGTGATATGCCGATGCAACTTTACTAGTGATTCTGAGCTTACTGTAGGTACGTCTGATGTTTGGAGGAATATTTCTTTAGTCTTTACGGGGAGATTCAGGTTCGAATCTCGGTCGGGTGTATTAAGGATGGTTTTTAAAATAGTTGTCCATTCTCCCCCCGCGCAAGTGTGGGTATACTTCCTCTAAATATAATCTTTTATCAGCCCTAAATCCATTAGCATAATTAATACATAGGCGTGTAACCTGAACAGGAAAAAACTCTTCAGAATCTAAGGTCTTTGTAACTTTAAATATAGAATTGTTGAAAATTTAGGTTATCCAAAATGCTGAGCTGATAAAAATGTTAAAAAGTTATATTAATTGATGAAAAAGTATATGAATTGATTAAAATCTAGAGTTGATGAACATGTAGAGTTGATAAGCACATAGATTTGATAACATTGTGTATTTGTCAATAGCTCACAGTATCATACATCTTTAAAAACAAGATCGGGATGGTAAAATATGACAAACACGGTAAAAGGTCACTGTACCGTAAAGTTTTCAAAATTGACACTATAATTCAAACAAGACAGCCTCATAGGACACGTTTTGGTGTTATGAAAGCAAAACTAGTAGATTTGTACGTTCTCATATCAAGATAAATTACTGTGATCGTGAAAATTTTTGACCTTCAATATTATGACTAATCTTTACGTTTTATGTTTGCATGAAGCTGTAAAAGGGGATTTCAAAATACTGTCTATCTATTCATTGACATAAATATGTAACGGTTTCATGACTTTGTTAAAATTTGATATTTTTATTTTATATTGCTATAGCCCGAGACATTTTTATTTTGACCCTAGCCCCAAATTAAGAGTAGTTAATTGACGAGAGATTTTTTCGTATTCCTAATTTTTCAAAAATGGGTCCAGCATTATTGTTTAAAAGAGATATCTAGGGAGCGTTTGACCTTCCAAATTAAAATGTATATTTAGTGTTTTTCATTAAAGGGCTCTTTACTGTTTAATGATGAGAGATTTTCAAAAACTTAATAATATTTTGAAATTGGAAATTAGGCTTTTATTAATATATTTCTGGGGTGTATTTACGTGGCAAATAAAGCTGTATATTAGTTTTTTGTGGGGGAAATTATCTTAAAGGTAGTTTACTAATTACTGTCTTTTTTAAATTTGAATATTTAAAAGAATACCTATAGCGATTTGGTTCAAGAAATACTAAAAATAATTTAAGGGTAGCTTACAAATAACTTATTTTTGAAAACTAGAAATTTAAAAAAACACCTAAGCAATTTGATTCAACATTTATATATAGCAAAAATATTTAATGTGAGTAACAAAATTATGTGTTTGTTTATATAAGGAAAACTATTTTTAAGGAAATCTTTCTGAAAACATTTTTTTGAAAATTTTCTTCCATGCTTTAATACACATGATAAGAAAGTTTGTGGGATTGTGTCGTATCTTGTATATTACTATCATCTAAGGCGTTTTATCAATAAAACCACTTGTCTAAATCATACCTTCTTTAACCACCACGCAGAGAATTTAATCTATCTCAATCAGGATTAGAACTGAAGTCTCACTGAGGTGAATAGATAAAAACATCATTCTCTACCACTGTCAAAGTGTTTTCACACAATTTAGTATTTACATCACCCTTCCAGGTAACACAGGCTAACATCCTGTAATCTCCACTTCTTCCCACCCTAATTGGATTAAACATCTAATATTCTTTTAATAATCCAAGATTGCCGTTCATTTTATCAAACAAATTCCAGTGTTTTCCAGAATAAGTTTTTTTATTTCAGAAACTTTAAAGATAAATATAATATAGAAAACTATTGTGGTTTACTTGTAATCAAGCAGTAGTGCATCCTCAGGTTAAGTGTAAAGGGGTGGTTTTAGGATATAAAGATTAGCTATGAAATTAATATTGAATAAGCAGTGGTGGGCATACATGGGGTTGTTCTCAAGCTTAGGGGTTTTGAAGTGGGAATTACGATCATTCACAGTAAACATTAATTGATAAGATGCTAGAACATGATATTTTTAGTGTGTTACACCCCTCTCTCCAACCTTTCCTTACGACCATCGATAACTTAAATGTAGAGGGAGGTTAGTAAGCTACATAGATTATACAAAGGACATGAAATGCAAGATTTAAATAGTAATACAATAAATGTTTTATTCAAAGCATAAAACAATTAGCAAAGAAGAATTCAATTAATTACATGGTCTCAATAATCGTACTGAGTTCAGTGGAAAATCACGTTAGAAATAAACAGTTATTTAGTGTAGTTCCTTAGCGAGAACTTATCTACTGTTAGACAAATCAAACAATCAGATGGGATAGTCTTTATGAGACAAACAATCCACAGTGTTCAAATGTATACAAGTAAACAAATAATAAATCTGTTAATAAATTTATAAGATTTATATATGATTTATATATGAGCCTTATGGGCCTTATTATACTGTTTCAAACGTGTCTGCATTGCATCACTTAAGCAGACTTCAAACAAATTAAATAATAAATATATAAAGAATATTTATTAGACATTTTTAAAACACGCGAGAGTTTGGCTAACAGACTTTAGTCAAACTCCCGCGGGACTACCTGACCTAAACTTACAGTTTAAAAACTTCCATCTATTCGTGAAATTAAAGTTAACAAAATTACTATAAACAAAGTCTAGCGAAAACATTTAAAATACGATCAAATATTAAATTAATCACTAATTAATTTTATCAGTTAAACAATTTACGTTTCGAAGTTAAATGTTATAAGTGTTCATTATAACAAAAGAAACCAAAACATTTTATATGAAACATTATTTCAGAATGAAATATTAATAAAATTCTACAACACAAAAAATTATCAAAGTGATTATAAAGTAAAGATCAAACTAAACAGCTGTCTCGAGCGCCCAAGTGGCGACAGACATATATTTTACTATTTGGCGAAGAAAATAAACACGGCTTATACAAAAGTTAAAGTTTTTTAAATTATAATGTTCAAAGTATACGTTGCCATAGTTAAAGTTTGTAGTTTATCCTGGCATAGTCCTGGTCCTAGGACTATGTTCCTCCGTCCAGTGTTGGTTGAATAGTCAAATTAATAATGCGATTACAGGACTTTACATTATATATTTTACTATTTGGCGAAGAAAATAAACACGGCTTATACAAATGTTAAAGTTTTGAATAATAATGTTCAAAGTATACGTTGCCATAGTTAAAGTTCATATATTCTCACGGATGATCCTGGCATACTCCTGGTCCTAGGACTATGTTCCTCCGTCCAGTGTTGTTTGAATAGTCATTTTAATAATGCAATTACAGGACTTTAAATAGGGGTTTTTCACAGCACGGTAACAAGGTGGGGGAAAGAACAATTCTGTCGGTGGCCTTCCTTCTAGAAGGAATGGAACATGACGTGGATTATTGATATTATTGTCCCATTATTCATTTTGAGCAGCGATTCTTCAATCGGACGTCATTTCTGTAGTTGTGGAACTATCCACCAGGGTGCAGGTGGGTAGAATTCTGTTGATCGTGGATAGTATGACTTGGCGTGTCTTCAGTGTCTATTTGATTTAGTCGGGGTTGACTTCAGTGAAGGAGTCTCTGTTACTACCCGGTGTAGCTTGTCGCAGTCTACACAAGATAGATTTGGTGAGTTTAGATTCCAATGTATTCTATAGTTCTATTGAATTGATTTTATTGATTTGAATTGTCTATAACATTGTCTCAATTTACAGGAACTACAATAGTGAAGAGTACTAATGTAGGGTTTAGAATATTATTGAATATTATTTGGAGTGGGTGGTATGATTCTTCGGCAAGTTGAGTATGAAGTTTAGCATGGGGGCGAGTTCAAATGTAACGCAATGTTACAATTTTTCCTAGCCTCTGGCAGTTAGGGGGCTATGTTACCATAAAAAACACTTTATAGAGCTTCTATCTATGTGTTTAATATTTAGAATCTGACCTAGCCTCTGGCAGTTAGGGAGGGGGTTATGTTGCAATAAAAAAAACACTTTAGAGAGCTTCTGGAGGTGTTTAATATTTAGAATATGTCCTAGCCTCCGGCAATTAGGGGCCAAAAAACACTTCAGATAGCTTCTAGAGTGGTTTAAATATATAGATTTTGCCTAGCCTTCAGCAGTTAGAGGGTTATGTTATCATAAAAAGAAATATTTTAGGGAGCTTCTAAAGGTGTTTAAATATATATACTTTTCCTAGACTCCGGCAGCTAGGGAGCCATGTTGCCATAAAAAAAACCTTTAGAGCTTCTAGAGGTATTTAGAATGTGCCCTAGCCTCTGACAGTTAGGGGGTTATGTTGCCATAAAAACACTTCAGATAGCTTCTAGAATTGTTTAAATATTTAAATTTTTCCTAACCTCCAGCAGTTAGGGGGTTATGTTTCCATAAAAAACACTTCAGATAGCTTCTAGAACTGTTTATCATTTATAATTTTTTCTAGCCTCCGGCAATTGGGGGCTGTGACCACTAAAACCCCCCTGAAATTATTGGCTGGCTACGGCCTTGGATGAGTCGACAGTGGCTGCTAGAACAAAAGTGCATGTCCTTTGTTTTGTTTCCTGGTGCACTATATTTTGTTCCCGCCCTAGCCCAAAACCTTTTCCGTGAAAGAGTCACTCCCACCCAACCTATGGGAATTGATAAATTCCCGACCTTTTCCTGAGGGCTCGGGATCCCATCCACCCCTATTAAAATAATATTCTTTTGGGGGAAAATTTTAAATGTGTAACCAGAATTCTCACAAAGGAATTCCTTGATTGAAACATAAAACTTGCCAAATAAACTTACCATCACAGGTAAAGATGACAGGGTTGATGCCAGGTTTAGTAGAGTACACAATTAGTTTGACACTAGTTGCGTTAGTACAGGTACTTTCAATAGTAGGACTGATCACTAGGCCAGGGTTCGTTGTTAGATCATCATGAAGAAAGTCCGCTGAAAGAAACCATATTTTAACCAGGCAATCAAATATACTACAAACTATTAACAACTAATAACAAATAATCATAACATGAAAGGTTTCAGCTTGGGGCAAAAGGTGAAATGGTGAGCAGTTATTTCAAAAAAATTATAGATGGTGAAATGGAAGCCATACATAATGAAGAGTTCAAATTTGGTACCTATATTTACTAGTCTTTGGCTCATACACCATTAGCCTAATACACGATTCCAAGCCAGAGTCAAGAATGACTGGATAATTATGACAATCTCGTTTGTTTAACTTAAGGCCATGTTTAAGCATATCATCTTCCTTTTCATATTTGATTTGATTAAAAATTAATTTTGAGACAAATCTCATAGAAAGTAAAAACACAACTGTTGCTAAGATTTACCATCCCATTTTAAAATAAAAATTTACCGGGACCAAATCTTTTCTTGGAAAAAACCATTTTCAATATTTTCTTTTAAAATTAACCTATTTTTAAAAATGTCATAGCCTTTTATTGGTTGTGATATTATCCCAAACAATTATGTGTGGTTGACCTCGGTGGGCTTGGGGTAAAGTGCTTACTTCAAGACCCAATGTTCATGAGATCAAACCCAGGCGGGGTCCACAGATTTTTCTTGGGCAGTAAAAATCCGTAGCACATCTTCCTTTGAAAGGTAAGTAAAGCTGTCGATCCCATGTTGATTGTGGCATGTAAAAGAACCCTTGAATGTGTGTGAAAATACCTTTGCTGGCAAATTGGTAGTCCCTTTCGCTCTTGCTCATAGAAAATTCTCGTGCGCTTATATAATCAGTTGGTTCAGAAAGTGCACATTAAATATCTCAAATATATTTATATAAATTTATGTTTGGTCAATTTTTTCTTATTTCTCTGTAAATACCAAGTAATTTCTAGGGATTAAATGACACTAAACTGCTACGTGAACCTGTTAGTCAACATTCAGGATTGGACTAAAACACATTACATTGTCACCTATTATAACAACTATGAAAGCATGGATAAGAAGGTACATACCTCGAATAGTTTTCACCATGTTATAGAATGCTTGGATATCAGGGTCATGAAGTGCTGCTCTTCGTTTCATTACTTTTACATTCTCATACAATCGGCTTTTGACCTTGTGCTGAAATATTAACGGTAAAACGGCTTAACTAAAGGTTTCGTAAACTTGAAAGCCAATCTCACACCGGATTAGCTGGGAAATTAGATATAAGAGTAGGCTCAAACAAGAAATAGCATTTATCACTTGGACAACGGTTAGGTCGTGTGATGAGAATGGAGGAGGACAGAATGCCTAAGAAAGCCTTACAGAACCAAGAGAAGGGTAGAAGGAAGACCTGTTGGAAGACCAAGGAAGCTAAAGGAACAGACTGGAGACGTGTGGCTGAGGGAGGAGTTTGGAAAGATCGACAGGAATGGAAGAGGATGTACCAGATGAGATGTAGAGAGAAATGTTGAATGATGATGATAATGATGATGATGATGATATATGCAACACTATTTAGTATATTTTTATTTAAAGTACATTTTAAATTTGTGAGTAGTAAATATAATTTGACACAGAATTTTTTAAATAAATTATTGTTCTTTAAAGATGTATAAAAATTATTATGAGCTAAAACTAGGTGGTTTACTTTTTTAAGTTTCCAAGATCCTAATGCCGCAGAGTAAGTAAATAAGTAAGTAAATGTTTGCACAACATTCTCAAATAGTGGGTTTTATAGCTTCATAATAGTCATGAGTTCAATTCATCAAAATGATTTAAATAAAATTTGAAAAATGTTGTCAGTAATTACACAGATGTTTGATCATGATAATTAAAGATTTATTTCACGCTGAAAATGTAACACTTGTTATAACTGCTATAGCAACTAAAGTATCCGATTTTCTCAGATAATTTACCTTTATTAGACTTGGGGAAGCTACTTGAAGTAATAAAAGTATTTTATGGAATGTAAATGTTTCTGATATTCATGTTCTTTCATCATTCCTCAATAACATCAACTATTTATATGGGGATGGCTCTTCACTTAAAAAGTTGGAACAAGTTTTGGTTTGTATAAAGTCACTCCTTAGTGAATATACCTGTATAATGGACACATTAACTAAGTGTCAGGCTTATCTAGTCTGGTTTGCTGGTGACAGGAAGGTCAGGGTTCATATTCCAACCAAATATATTAAGAGTGGATTTTGCTAAATTATTTCCCTCTCTTCCTCATACAAATGTGAATAGATTTCGTTTACATTTTACCTTCCTCCTCCTTAGACCATAGTAAAATGTGTACAATTTCTAAAGCAACCCGAGAGTAAACCATTTTAGACATAATACAATCGTTTATTTGTGGTAGCAAAGTTTCAATGTGAACATTATCTTCTACTGGAACTAATTGAGGACTTACCCGCCTATCCAGCGAAGAGCGTCTTCTTTCAATAGTGTTCCAAGCGGCGGAGTTACGAGGAGGGAGTGGCGGGGGAGTGCATGGTGACACAGGGGCTGTACACTCTTTAACTACGGCAGCGTACACTGGGTCTGTCTGGGAGCCCTCCATGCTCTGCGCATACATGTAGTCAAATGGGTCATACGCATCGTAAAAACTCCCTGACCACTGGGAGTCTGCTTCATCCGGCTCTAGGAATACAAACAAATACAAAATGAAAAAATAATGTTAATTGCTATCTTGTAGAACTAGTTTTAATTCTCTAATTCAAATAATGCAGCATGTTGTTCTATTAATTTCCAAATTAAATCAATTGCATCAACTTTGTTCTAAGCTCATGTAGTTTACTAATGCAATTAATTGAGAACCATATTATGAAATAAAGTATATGACATAAATGTAAATGACATAAAGTATAATGACAAATCAATATGTGTCAGTTTCCAACTAATTTCTATCTCATAAATATTGAAGTTTATAGTAGATATAAAAATTATAGCAGCTATTCTCCTTACTGACATAAATAAAAGTAGCTATGATAACAATTACGTGGTAATTAATACTTCATTTTCTAATTTTAAAGGTTTTCAAAATATTGTTTATTTTAAAAACGAAAATTATAAACCATGGTTTATAGAATATAAGGCTAAAGTTTCCTGTGAAATTCAGTGTGATACATGATTAGAAATTATAGTAAAATAATGAGATAAAGTATAATATGTGGTTATACAACTGCAAAGCTTGAGTTAATTTTTAGACATTTATTAAGAATCAAATTAGCCAAAGCTATTATATATGTTTTAGTATGGATTTAGCCGCATTTAGATATCATATTCTTAAAATTAAAAAATGACACCTGGACTTGGGACATTTAGGCATCTGATGTGCTCTTGCCAAATTGAGTAACAGTTATTAGGGAAATTAGGTTTCTGAATGTGAGGAGATAACCCTCACTAAACTAAAGAGTTGTTTGTGTACAAACCATAGTAAATACTGTTAACCCTGTAACAGAACAGCAACAACCACTCATTAGAGTTTAGTTAGGATAAGTACATTATCAATAATTTTGGGATGGTTCAAGCATGTGTTGTTTTATATAAATCTAATTTATAAGAGCCTTTTTTGTAGAAATCTAGATTATCAGAGCCACTTTGTAATTATGTATGTTCTCAGTGTTATTTTATATAAAATAAATGAGGTTTAGTAAAGTATATATCACGTTCAAGTGATAAATGTCTAAGAACGTGTAAATAGACTAGATAAAAGATAATTTTGTTTCCTCCCAATAGAAGAATTGGTATTACAGGACTACTTGACGGTAGATAAGGCTGCTTGCACTGTTGTGTACAAAATGGTCACTGGTATAAAAATTGATAGAATGTAAAAAAAAGAGAGAAGAGTTTCTGTTCCTACAATTTTTTATTTTCTAATATAGAGAAAATATTGTAATCTTGAACCTTTTTTTTTACTTCAAGATTATGATGAATCCAAAAGTTTTATGTGCCCTCATATTCAAAATGTTTCTTACATTTCAGCTGCCTGTTACCTTGGGTTTCAGCCAAAACGGTTTGATGGATTTCAATTAAACTTGATATTTTTTATGTTTTAAGGTTTTACTTTGAGGTGAACTAGTGATTTTAATTCTAACATTGAGGATAGTTTTCTGATGACTGGTCTATGAAAATCTAAAAATATTTTGAAAATGGTTCATATGATCATGTTCAAAATGGGTATATGGAGTTTGTTTTACAAAGTAAATATAATAAGTAGTAATAACATATGTTTATTTTTTTAAACTGATTACTTTTAATCTTTTTAAAAATTTGCTTTAATAATGTTTAAAATGTATATCAGGAGTGTTTCATATGATTAACAAAATTATGTGTATGTTTTCCGCGAGGAAAACTTAAATTTGAGTAGTTTACTGAAAACTTATTTTTGAAAGTAATGAAAGGATTTGAGACAGACAGTATAATTTTGTTGTTGTATTTATTTCAATTTGTTAACTCAAACAAATAAAACACCTTTTTTGTACTACAATACATACTGCAAGTTGAGGTGAATTCTAAGAAATTACTCCTGTATTCTTCTAAAGAGAATGGGAAAATCATGTGAACTTAAGTGTGGAAAACCACTAACATAGCACTTAGTCTGGAATTTAACTGGTTTCTTACCTTCTAGGTCAAAGCTGAGCACACCAGTCAAAACATGTTGACACTGAACTATTACCTTATTAGCACAAAAAATGCTGACTTTTTTTTTTGTTTCTTAAATTTGTTCTTAGGGAAGAAAGAATTTTTTTTTTTTATTTTGGTCAAAGAGGGATGAGGTTCACCTTAGTCTTAATGCATCAAACAAAACTATGGATATTGACGAAGCTGAAACTATCCTGGGAAAAACATTTTCCATTTTTGTTTTCAATGTAAAAATGATACTTAAAGGTATCGTGGGTATATGCAACTTAAAATTGGCAAGCTATTTAGTTGCCTCATTGAAAAACATCGACTCATATGTGAGTGCGTGGGCATACAACTATGCAGTTGGCCGATTAAACAGTTTGTGTTCTGCTACAAACATTGTGCAACTCAAGAGTAACCAACCTACAAGTTTTCACACATCTGTGCACACTATCAAGGAACAGTCGGCCAACTTCAGTCTTCTCCTCAACTTAACTGATAGTCTCTTTTCTGTGAGGATGAAATCTCTACATTTGGGGTTTTGATACATTTTTAAATGCCCTAAGAGAAAAAAAAGCTAAATGAAACTGCCTTTACTCATTCTAAAATAGTTGAACATTTTATTTAGATAAGCCTCCAAATCATCATACAACTTGTAGAATTGACCTTTAATTACTTGTTGACTTGGTAATGGATCTATACAGTAGTTTTTTTTTGGGTGTATTCATACTTTTTTTTATATTTCATTTTTCTTTGGTGGATTAAGAGTGTGCGTCTAAAATCTGTTCCTACCAAATCCACATGATTTAAGTAAAAACATTAGTTAGGAAAATGATTGTGTTGCAGTGTGTAGGCATCTCAGTGGACCAACTATTTAGTCGACTGATGTGTGCGGAGTTATTAAGTTGGTTGATCAAATAGTTGGCCAACTTAAAGTTGGATGTGCGCTAAGAAAGATGATATTACACATGATTTTTTTTGGTACCAAGTTAATGATAAATGAAATATGATGATGTAGCTAAATAAAATAAAACCAAAAGTCTAGGTGGTCTTATGAGGCAGGGAAGTCAGACCTTTTAGTGCGGGGCCAGTTCTTGTCAATCATCCAAAGAAACCCAAAAGAGTAAATGAGGGTTTAAGAAACCATGTTATTTTAGAAAGGTTTACTCAGCAGATTTTACACAAGTAGGGTAAAGCAAGAGACCAATTATTTCACGGGTATAAGAATGGATTAAAAACAAAGGTTAGTTGATGAAAATTGAGTCTTTCAAGATATTATAGCAATATTCTTGACAACACACAAATGACCAAATATCAGTTCAGAAGTTGTCATTAGTAGCAACTGTGATAGAGTCGAGAAGTTCCTGGGGTTCTATACCATGTGCTGCTTTATCCACCTTTACTGACATCTTGTTTTGTAATTTATGTTTGATTTAAGTTTTAAATTTTAGTAATTTAAAATGCTTATCTTTGAAATAAAGTGGTGTTTTTGAGTCTAAGTAAATATGGTACCTATATTAAAATTATTTAGTTATTATAGCCCAAACAATGTATATTTTAGCCCCTCGGCTTACTACCTGTTTGGGTTATACGCTCATGTACTAATTGCACTAATGGTCCTAGGAAAGAGGAAGGTTATATTTATATTTATCCCATTTGCGTGGAGGGAAAGTGGAAAACCATTTTGGAAAAACCACCCTCAGTACACCCGACCTTGATGTGAACTTCAATATCCCTATCACTGGCAGGTCTAGTCAGCCGCAAGAAACATTATGTTAAATCTTACAAAACATTTAAGATTATATACCTATACTTGAATGTATGTTTACATATTTTTTGTGTATTTCCTTACTAGTTAGTTTGTTTCATTAAATAATAGGGATTGGACCCTCAAATACTTGAGGATATTCAAGATTCAAGGATTCGAGAAAATTTTGTATTCAAGACTTAAATACTGTTCTTAGGACTTTTTAATATTTTTTCTAGGTCAGATTTATTTTAGAGAGCTCTAATACTGCTTGTTGGTGATTCAGAACTAATTATAATTATAGGATGAACTTTACAACCAGGCCCCAGACCAGTAATTTAACACTTAGCTCAATGTGTAAATCTTATAACGAATGGATAATATAAAATTCTGTTAACATTTTGTTACTGTTTGTTTTTTTATTATATTTATATTTCCTCTTATGTACATAATTTTTTTCCAAGATTCAGATTTGAGATTCAAAGGTAAATTGGAGATTCAGATTCAGATTTGAGATTCAAAGGTAAATTGGTGATTCAGATTCATAAATTAGTGGATTCGACCCAATACTATTAAATAATGTGTACCTTGTTCAAATTTAGTAAAATTTTACCACCAAAAGGATAAGTTTAAATGGTTGAGCCAATTTTTATCTCAGTTTATGAAACTTGCCAATATAGTCCGTTGAAAGAACTTTTGAAAAACTATACCTATTAGGAGAAACATCATTTAAAAAATAACAACTACTTTAGACATCGAAAGTAGCGAGATCTTTAATACACCGTATCACCAAACCTAGCTTAGCATAAAGAAAGTGCTTGAACAGTAATAATCTTACATTTCTTTATTCTCTTGTCATAACCAAGCATGTGCCCACAATGAAGGTTTAATTCAACTTCTTGCATAGTAAGTTGAAGATAGGGTGGATTTGTAAATATGTGTTTGGGGCTTGAGTGTATGGAACTGTTCAGTAATGTGCTATTTTAAGGATGCAATCCAAAATGTAAATATAAAATCAAACTAAATGGTCTAAAAATATGTTAAATAGTGTGTGGGAGTGAGGGTGGGAGGANGGGGGGGGGGGGGGGGGGGGGGCAGGTAGGTGTTAGCAAGAGATTATATAGGATTTTCTTTGATGAATGCAGGAGAATGGTAAATTATTTTTTTAATTCAAATCATTTTACCTATGACTCCTGAATATCTACCCAGAGTTTTAAATAAATGGGATTGTGTACCGCACACAATTTCTCAACTCTTTTATCAAAATTATACCTATAACTTGTTAAAATATGTGAAATACATTGTTATATAAACATAGTGGGGAAATATATATATAGCATTCCACCAAATAGCATATATGAAATAATATACACTGTTACAGGGACTTTTTTTTTTCAGTGTATTTTCAACTCCCAATTTTTCAAATCTCTATATAAAAAATGTATCTGCCTATAACTTGGAAAAATATTATTTTAAATAAAAGTTAGTCCAATAACCTTGCAATTATAAGTTATTTTGTATCTCAAAGTGTTGCAGAGATATAATCAAAATTGGAAATTTCTGCTTATGTAAAGTACCCTCAAGGTCAGTTTCACGAGAAATGTATGTTATATCTTAAGCAATGTCTGGATATGAGTTTTAATCAAAATCGTTAAAGCCGATTTTGAGAAAATTGATGATTTTTCTTATTTTCCTATTAAGATAATTACACTTAATCTTGGATTGGTAATTCCAAAAACTCCTCTGAGGCACCTTATGATAAAACCATAGATACCATGTTTTAGCCTGACAGGCTACAGGAAGTACATGAGATAGTATAGGAAACAAGAATGAGATGGTATGAGCATGTAATGAGGATGGAAAAAGAGAGGATGCCAAAGAAAATGTTGGAAATGAAGTATGTAGGAAAAAGACCGCAAAGGAGGCCAACAGAGATATGGGAGGAGTTGATATCAGAAAGTGTGCAAGTGAGAGAAAATGATGAAAGGATAGAAGAAGATGGAGGAATTTTACTAAATTGACCCAGATGACCAAAAGTTTATGAAGATGATGATAATGATGATGATGAAAATGGTTTAAGCTCTAGTCCCAGTGATAGAATACAAATTACAAAAATTACTTTTTAGCCTTCAACGGGTCATGAAACATTAACATCTATCAAAAACTCAAATTCAGTTGTTTTGACAATTATAATATTTTTTTTCTCTCCAAGATTTTTCATTTAATTCCGAGTTTTTTCACATCAAGTGGTTAATTTATGGTCTGGTGTTTGGTATTTAGATTTGTCCTATAGCTAAGTTAGTCTTAATCACTAGTAGGCTTTATAATAGCTATAAAAAAATTCAGAAAAATTATGTATTTTTTAATATTTCTTTTGAATTACGAATTTAAAAGTTTTTCAAATCCTTGAAACTGAATATCCTTAAGGATTTGAGGGATTCAAGGATTCAATGGGCCTATCTCCACATACATTTGTTAAAAGTGGGCTTAACTATACTATAAAGTTAAATGTTTCAACATTAAATTTTTTATTCTTTGCACACTAATAATATTAAGGATGCTACTCAATTACTATTACTAAATAATATAAATATCATGTATTAAATTTATCTGTATAGTTTGGTGTGTATTATTATTATTATATATACTCTTCTTGACACTTATTTAACATTTTTGACAGTTTATTTTAATCAAAGTTTGGGAAAAAATTAGTTTATTAACACAAGATGTTTTACTTTGGGCACTTACAATGAGTGTTGTTTTAAGAGCAATGTTTAGGGTCCAATATTTAAAACATAATAAAAAAAATGGATAAAACAAAAAAAAAGTTTTCTATTAACATATGGAATATATATTGGAAGTTATCATCCTACTTCAAAAAATAGTTTTGTTGTAATATTTAGCATTATAACGTTGAACACAAATACAACATAACTTATAATACACATTAAAACATCTATAAAAATCAATTTTGACCCAATATATACTTTGATTATCCTAGTGTTTAACAAATATATGTCTCAAAATATGCTTAGTTGTTTAATGTAACGTAATTAAAACTGTCTTTGTCCTAATCTTGTTCAACTGTTTCTACTACTGTTAATGTCTCAACAATACTGACAAATTATGGAGAAGTGTATAAGCCGTGATGAATTTTAAGAATCATATGTGCTCACACCAGGAAATCAAGTTTATATATCCATTTTGAGATAAATAGCATTTCTTGATATGTGGACATAGTGAAATGGTAATGCAAATGGATACCCAGACCATTCTGCCTATGCCTGACAAGCATATTTTAAAATTGTCCTTTTTACTGGTTTCATACGGGAGAATTTAAACTTCCTTCTTTTCTACGCTCAAAACCATAATATTATTTAATTTCTTACTATTTTCATCTTAGCTTACGATAAGATATTTCCTATTTCTTATATTATTGTTTAAAAATCCAAGAAATCTGTCTACATTTCTTTGACAATATAGGGTGAACCAAACTTTTTGCATTTTTAACATTGCCCCAAAATAGAACCACTTTTCATTGCTATTTTTGTCTGTTTTTTTAATGCAAGGGAAGAATTAGCTAGCTATTGTTGCGTATAGCCCAAACAGATAGTAAGGCCCATTACTAAAAAAAATTAGATATTTTAAATAGGAGGGGTGTGAGTAGAAATTTTTTCACTTCGAGCTAAGTTTGAATGAAAACTGAGTTTATTCAAACTCAAGAAATGGAGATAAATATTCACACTTCAAATATTTCAAATCTAATTTCTGTAATAGACTATAAACTATAAATACAAATATTAATTTTTAAGCAGTGAAAAAAAATTAGCATTACACAAATTATAATTTTTAACTAAATTTAATATGGACATAAAAGCTAACTTTTTTAATCAGACAAAAATGAATATCGGGGGACTGTTTGCAATGAATTAAAATCTTAAAATTGAATCAAATTAATTAAACTCTAAATTTTTTATATAAAATTGAAATATGTGACTACGTGAATTTTCCAAGTTTTGTAATAGTTTCAAAATTGACTTTAACTCAAATTTGAGATAAGTTGCACACCCTTAATTTTAATTGCTCTTTTGTTACCCAATGTCTCATCACACACATAACAAAATCCTTGTTTGGAAGTATTTTCAAAATATTACATAGTAATATAGTACAAAAACTAATATGTCAAACAAGGAGTATGATTTTAGTTGTTTGCATGTTATAGTTGTCTTTTTATGATTAACTGTTGCAACATCCTCTTCTTTTTATTTATGAGATACATCCTTGTTTTCCAAAAGTAAATCTTACTTTTTCTCTTTTGAAAATTCTATGATTTTCACACAATATAAACATTTTTAACGAGGCAATAATGCCGGAATATATAAACTTTTTTTTGTTTAATTGTTTTTTTTCTACTATAAAAGCCAGCGGAAAGAAAGTCATATTTGTGCAGTGGATTCTTCCCGCATTTTTTTTTTTTTCTATTTCACTAGGTAAGCTTTCGTCATTAATTAGTTTATATTTCCTTATTTTTATTAATTTTCACACAATAATAAACATGTCTATATCTGGCCAAAACAACTCCAAATTGATTATTTTTGCCAAAAATTTAATTTTTAGCCACTATTTAGTTTATTATCTATATGTTCTTTATAAAGCCTTGGTGACAGCAGAAAGGCTATCATTAAGTCAGCGAGCGTCAGCTTGTTTGGGCTCCAAGATTGACTCTCAACAAACTAATGTTTGATGACACACAATCACGCAATTTTCCCTCACTCACAACAAAGGAACCCTCTAGAAAGTGCATACTGTTAACACTCAAGATATGGCAGTAGAGCAATGAAAGAACTAATGAAACTAGAAAATTCAATACATGGTGTAGATCATAAAAAACTAGATTTATGAGAAGTTACATCATTCTTGCCAATGTTAGGAGGGTATTTTATTAAAGTGAAATATAATTATAAATTAAAATTGAATTTGTTGTAGTTATTTTACTATTGCACTCAATATGTTGGTAAAATACTGGTGATTAACTGTATTTAAACACAACGTATAAGCAAGTTCTAAGTTCTTAATTACATTTTTAAGGGTAAAATATCACAAAAACAATGAGTAAATAAATATTAGGCATAAGTGGGTTTTTTTAAATTGGTAAATAAATAGGGCCTACCTAATTAGTTTGTAATAACAGGGTGGCCACTCTGGAATAAAATTCCAACATAAATCCTGGAACAGATAATTTAAAATGAAAATGTTTTGTAAAATGTGTGCTGAACAGGCCGCCAAAATTTAGTACCCAGGCAAGTATTAATAAGTATTTCTATGCAATGTCAAGGCTAGCATGGGCCTACAATGCATACCCCCTGGGTCTTGCTAAACAAAAATCTTACAATCTCTTGCTAAGAGATTTAGCCACATGCCACCAGTTAGGATCCATACTTCTTCCCTCAAAATAAAATTCTAGGATACAATTTAATATAAATCTTTATAACTTTTAAAAAAAAAAGTTTTGATCGGAAAGTAGTTATTCTACTTGTGATGTGTGCTCAACCATGAATAGAGAGTAGGCTAGTTCTATAGTAATATGTATAAACATGTGCAACACCTAGTGGCAGCAGAACTTTGTGTAAAGGGAGTCAGTAGAGGGGAGGCTCATAACAAAAAATTGTTAAAAAAAAAAGAAAAAAAAACTTGTTCAGCCAGTCAAAAGTGTGTCCGGGGACCCTCTCCCAGCAAATGTTTTAAAATTGGATCCACCTAGAAGCTATTTGGATTGATTCTAGTATGGAATTCTTTTTGGAAATTAGACTCTCTACAAAACATTTGAAGTGATTCTCCCTAGAAAAATTTGTGGTACTCTTATAAGATTTTAGAATGAACCTCACCTGGAAATTTTATGAAAATTTGATTCCTCAAAAAACTATTTGGATTAAGGTTCCCAAAGACATTTTTTTTTAAATTTGAATGCCCCTAGAAGATATTTAAAGTGATCACCTGGATTTTTTTTTTTTAAATTAGATGCCTAAAAAAGCTATTTGAAGTGATCTTTGCCGAGGAATATTTTGAAAATTGGATGATTCTTGAAGCTATTTAAGCTGTAATTGTTTGGAAATATTTTAAAAATTAAATGCCTCTAGAAAATATTTGAAGTGGTGCTTCCATGACCATTTTAAAAAAAATTGGATACCTCTTGAATCTATTTGGTGCAAAGTTAGACCCTATTTAAACATGTTCAAGAATATCAGAGGAGAGTGAGATAAATTAGTAGGGGCAGATTCATTCCAGGACCCTGACAATACCATATAATGACAACACAAAAACTATAAGACAATTCTGGTAAAAGAAACGTATATAAAATACAAACTTATTTTTTACAGTCAACATTGATATTATTTTATTATATTATTAGTATTTGATAAACTATATCAAAAGTTGGAGCAGTAGAACAAGCGACTTGACATTTATTGTACATATTATATTCAATTTTTTATTTATTCGAGGTATTTAACCTGCATTTTACTAACCGACTTATTATATCAACACACAAGAATTTCTATGAGCGATAGATAAAAGGCCTACCAATTTTGCTGGGAAGGTAATTTTGTATACCTTCCAGGGTTCTTTTAAATGCCACAATCCACATGAGACTAATGACTTTACTTTCTCTCCAAAAGGAACTTATACTATGAATTTTTATAGCTCAAGAAAAATCCATTGACCCCGGCTGGGTCTGAACCCACAAACATCGGGTCCAGAGCTGAGCACTTTGCCCCAAGACCACCAAGGTCAACTATATTAAAATTGTTTAAGTAAATGTTATAACTGTTTAAATCTTTCTTCCTTTCTGAATCAGACTACGTGTGAATGCTAAATGTTTTTGATTAACTAGACAAGAAGACAGCCATGTCAATGCTAAACAATGTCAAGTATTGGGATTTTTCTGGAAATTTAACATCAAATTGAGTTTAGGAAAATTCATGTAGCTTAGTTTAGTCACACCTTTGAATAAGGGCTTTTAATATTTTTAAATTCCTGTTGGGACGCCGAATGTAAACATAATTCCCATTTTTCCTGATCAGTGGCCACCCTGAATATGCTAGTTTGAACAAAATAGTGCACATAATAATAAAACAAATGTTAAATATTACAATAATTTTAATCATAAAAGTAAATGATATTTTTAATACAATGATTTATTCTTTTCATAAACACAGTTTAGTTAACAACCTGTCTGGATGTAATCGGGATTAATAATCATGATTTAAGGTTAAGTAGGCTATTTAGAAACCTTATACTCGAATAAAAGTTAATTAAATGATTATGCAAATCTTGGAACGCTAATTATTCTCAACTACATTATTTTAAGTATAAGTGATAATGAATAGATCTAAAAGTTGTATTCTACAAACCACTTATCTAGTAAATTAATATTTTAATTTTTTTAGAAGGTACCTTTGTTTTCCTCCCCAATTTCCACTTTAACTGTCGTGTCTGCTTGAAGCGCTGCCGCCCTATCCCCGACAGATCTAGACGTCAAAAGAGGATCAAACGCTTCCAGAACACTAACTCGAACCGATGAATCGTCCCCGCTTTGGCTGTCAAAAGGAGTAAGGTCAATGAGATTACTATTGTCACGTTTCTCGACAATTTTTAGAACATGGAGATTACTGCTACTTTCTATCGATTTGGAATTACTAAAAATATTTTGTGTCGAGTTTGTGATAGGAACCACAGTCTTATAAGGACCACCTATACTGGTTGTGGATGTGTGCTGGGAAAATGAAGGAGGCAAGGTATTGTAAGGCAATTGATTGGCAGCGAGTCCTGAAGTGTAACCGTAGCACTTATATTGGTCTTCACTAAAGTTTTGATGAGATGAATGTCTAGTTGGAGCGCCTGCTGCATTGTAAGGCAAAGTGGTATTGTAGTGTCCAGTACTATAAAATGCACTCATATTACTACTGCTTCCTGCTATCTGTACGATTCCCGGACTTTCCAGGACAGACTCTGGCAAGCTCGAGGTAGAAGAATTGCTCAGCTGATTAAGCAATGTAGTAGTGCTTCGTTTGACTTTCTCAGTCGGTGAAGGGCTGTTGAAATTGATCAAATCACTGTCGCTGGGTATGGGAGTAGACTGGGCCGAGGAAGTGTTGCTATTGCGACGCAGAGCTGTGGGAGGTGGAGCTATGATCTGTGAAACACGAGGTCCTCCAGTGTTGAAAGAGCCCGGCCTTGGACGAGATTTCAACTCCACTTTGGCAATTTGTCCAGTGACTTGGGCTCTCTTGTCTGGTTCTGTGAGGACATATCAAATGTAATATACTAGATTAGAGCTTAAAGAAGTCATATTCAGATAAAAGTATATATTGCCCTAAAAATGTTTCATAAGATTATGATAGAAAATTATTACAAACGTTTATTATATACCTATATATAGTTATATTTAATCATATATTTTTATCAAACTATAATCATAAAGGAATATTTATAATTCTACTATGTGAGTGGACTAAAGAAACTAGAATAAAGAAGATGAGAATAAATATTAGAGTAAAAGTGAGTAAAAAAAACCAAGAAATAAATTGAATGTGAAACACTAGAAATCATGATTTAGAGAAAATAAATTTATGATCATTAGTTTAGTGTCTGACTACAACTACAACTCAGCTCATGGAAGATCTATCTGTGACTACAACTACAGATCTATCTATGACTACCACTACAATCTCAGCTCATGGTAGATCTATCTATGACTACCACTACAATCTCAGCTCATGGAAGCTCTATCTATGACTACATCTACAGTTAAAATCCTAGTTCATGGCAGATCCATCTATGACTAGACCTACAGATCTATCTATAACTACATCTACAATCTCAGATCCTTGTAAATGTATCTATGTTATATCTACAACCACACTCACAGCTTACAGTATTGCTTCAATTTTACACTACTTCTACAACCAAACTAACAGCTTTTGTTATAGGCTGCTCAACTTTTTGTAATTAGTTCGATTTTAGACTTCATCAACAACCAAACTCTCAGATTCATAATTTCACACTTTTGTTGAAGTTTTAAGATTAGGTCAGAAAAACTTCAATAGAATGCTGAAGTGGTTGATATAACCATGAACTAACATGGAAAGTTAATGAAAATATTTATTCTAGAACGATTAATAGTTGATTTCAGAAATCACAGTGATATTTCCAGCAAACATAAATTAAATATTAAAATTAAAATAAAAAGTGTTAGGTGCAACCCAAAGACACCCTCATTAATGTCAATAATAAACTTAGATCTATAATTATAATTAATAATCCATGTCAACTCGACACAGTTGCAAAACTGACCCCCTTCAATTTTAATGAATTTTGGCTATGTTATTGGCAATATAAAGATATGAAAAAATATAGACTTTTAGTCCTCTAACCTTACCTGAATAAAAGTTACAGGGGATTGAAGTTTACAAAAATTGACAGAAATTCGGTGTTCCAAACATATTTGATTGGCTGTAAAACGAGTTATGTGAATCCTAGAGACCCTAAATTACTCTCATTTTTAAGCTCTTTTTATGCTCTTTAATTTGATATAGCACATTATGATATTACTTAAAAATATTGTCTCTCAGTGTTTTTGTAATATTTTAAATTTGACTTTTTCAACAACAAAAAATTCATTTAAAAAAAATATACCTTAAGATGTTAGGAAGATGTTTGCCAAGTTTTATTTTGAGACCTCCATGGGATTATGAGTTATAAAAAACACAATTATAGTCACATATTGGTTTTACTATAAATATAGCTTTATGCACACACTAATACATTCTCATCTGTATTAACCCTTTTGCTGCATATTTAATTTTTACTTCTTACCTTCAGAAATGCTAATTATAAGTCAAAAATTCAAAATCTGAAAACTACCATGAACTAGTAATACAGTTTAAAAATGCAGTAGCAAAACGTTATTAATTTAATAGCTCAGACGTCTCAAAGTATTTTTCCTGAGGTACAAAGCAAAACAACTTTATTCCTGTAACTTTTTTTTTTTGCTACTGCTAGACCTATTCATGGTACTCACAAGTTACACACCTTTATTCCACTTTCAGAAAGAAAAATTTTTGTCAAACCATTCTCATTTGCAACAACTTCAACCGAAGAGTGCGTTTCTAGTGAATATAAACTGTTATTCGGGGAAATTAATGGCTTTGTAGTTGCAATTTACAATGATCAGTGGTCGCTTATCTATGTTTTGGAGAAAAATGAATAAAATGAAGTAAAATTTACATTTCTTCACCCTGCAGGACCATCACCTTCATTTAAATACACAAACAAGTCAGTTGAACTTTGGATTTTAAAAAGCTGAAATGATACTGAGTAAGGTGAGCCCTCTGACACAAATGGGCCGAACTTATAATTTGCCAGAACATGAAGTTCAAGAAGTGATACAAAAGTTTCTCAAACAAAGAGCATCAAAGAAACATGTTTAGGATGACAATAAATACAAAGAACAGACTTTAAAGTAGGTATTTCCTTTTATAAGAATAATGAAAAATGTTTTTGTTTTAAAGTAATAATCTTTAAAAATGCTGATAAATTTTATATTTCATAGTTTTATGGTTTTTATAACTACACATAATATTGTTTGTTAAATGTATATTTAGAATTGATGAGACCTTTAGTATAAAAGAGAATTTATTAGTGTGTGTGTGTGTGTGTGTGCGCGCACATGCGCATGCATAAAGCTATATTTATAGTAAAACCAATATGCAAATATAATTGTGTTTTTTTATAACTCATAATCCCATGGAGGTCCCAAAATAAAACTTGGCAAACATCTGGCTGACACCTTAAGGTATATTTTTAAAAAAATTGAAAATTTAAAAAAAAAGTTTTTGAAAAAGTCAAATTTGAAATATTACAAAAACCCTGAGAGATAATATATTTATGTAATAATATAATGTGTCATATCAAATTAAAGAACATAAAAATAGCTTTAAAATGAGAGTAGTTTCAGGACTCTAGGATTCATATAACTCATTTTACAGCCAATCAAATATGTTTGTAACAACGAATTTCTGTCAATTTTTGTAAACTTTAATTACCTGTGATTTCTGTTCGGGTAAGGTTGGAGGGCTGAAAATGTATATCTTCTCATATCTTTATAGCGCCAATAACATAGCCAAATTTGAAAAAAGAAAAAAAAAAAAGTTTTTTTGTTTGTTTGAAAGTGTTTTGATTTGACACGAAATGACCCTAATGTGAATTGTTGTCAAATATACCTTTATTACTACCAACTACCATCCAAGTTACTTACATTTCTGTGAACTATAGCCCAAGTTAATCTCATCACTGTGAACTATGGCTCAAGTTACACTAATTACTGTGAACTATAACTTGAGTTACACAAATTTATATGAACTATAGCTTGAGTTACACTAATTATTGTGAATTATAGCTTGAGTTACACTAATTACTGTGAATTATAGCTTGAGTTACATTAGTTACTGTGAACTAAAGCTGGAGTTACACTAATTAGTGTCAATTATAGCTCAAGTTAAACTAATTACTGTGAGCTTTAGCTCAAGTTACAATAATAACTGTGAATTATAGCTCAAGTTACACTAATTAATATGAACTATAGCTCAAGTTACAATAATTACTGTGAATTATAGATCAAGTTACATTAATTACTGTGAACTATAGCTCAAGTTACACTAATTACTGTGAACTATAGTTCAAGTTACACTAATTAATGTGAACTATAGTTCAAGTTACACTAATTACTGTGAATTATAGCTCAAGTTACACTAATTACTGTGAAATATAGCTCAAGTTACAATAATTACTGTGAACTATAGCTCAAGTTACAATAATTACTGTGAATTATAGCTCAAGTTACACTAATTACTGCGAGCTATAGCTCAATTTACCCTCTGTACTGTGAACTACAGCCAGAGTTACTCTCGATATGACATACACTATATATAAGATATATTCACCTGAATACTGTGAGGCCTGCTTGGAGTATAGGGGGTGGTGTTCTGATTGTTTCTGCAACCGAAATTTATCTAGTGCAAGACTCTCTAGGCTAAGGGAGCAGGCTCGCTCCAAATCTTCCTGAAACTGGCGCTCATAGTCCACTTCCATATTTTCCTGCCTCACAGGTCTTGTAGGATCTGCCATCTTGAAAATAACATGAATACGAATAAAGATAATGTTTTAGTTAAATACTGCAGCTTACATTTTTATATATTAGCAGTTAACTATTATGCTTTGCTGTTATCAAGTATGTTATTATTATTAGCACCACATCTTGCTACCCGTTTGGTTTGGGTTGTACGCACTTAAGCTAATGTGTAATGGTAGGGTGATTGCGAGATGAAATGAAGGACCTTCAGTTTAACGTGGAATCCGAACCACGGTGGAGGCCTGGCATTCCACACATTCACAAGTTATGATTAATACACGTCTTGTCAGAGGTGAAGGAAGGGTTTGGCAATCAGTATCAAGTATGAAACCAAGCTATACCCTAAGTGTAGTGTTCGATTGTCATGAAGCTAGATTATATCCAAATGAAGGGAGGACTATGAGTGTATGTGTGGGGGAGAGGGTTATAATTACATGGGGTAGAGGGTTAGGTTTATATGTGGAGGAGGGGTGTGCAGAGGGGCCTATGAGTAGAGATAGGGTAAATTCGCTTTTGCGAAAAACGCGAAAAGGAAAAAAAGGGTCGAACATAGGGTATTTATAAGTTTTCTTTGCGTTTCATGGCATTTGAAAATGTTTAAAGCGATTTTTATTTCGCGAATTAACGTGAAAAATGTGATTTTGAGAGTATTTTAGCTAAATTATTCTATTTAGCGAAATAGACGCGAATTCCCTGAAAATGCTGAGAATTTCTATAAAACGATGTTTTTCAGCGGAAATAAGTGATTAAAAAATCATTGAGTTTCACTCGTCTGTGTGCTTCAGCTCGGGTTTTACTTGCATCCTGTGCCTTCCACAGCCCATCCGGCTAATCGCCACATTCAGTTAGTCGTTGCTTTTATCATAAATCCTTTGTATAGGTCCTAACAACATTGACGAAAGATATTTTTACCTATTTTGCTACAAAATGCTAAATTATGCCACAAAACGCTAAATTTCCAATAATTAATGCTAAAAAAACTGAAAATTAATGCTATTTTACCCTATCTCTGCCTATGAGCCTATATCCTACAGCAAAATATTTATAACCAGTTTTGTAGACTTTTCAATATTTCTGCAACAAATGCTTATACTTTAGGGCAATATTTTTTTTAAAAATGATTGTTGTTGCAATAACTACACAGTCTGTGCACCCGCCTTTTTTTTTTTACAGTGTTGTCATGTTCATATCTTCTCTCAAGACCCTTAAGCTTAATTCACACATTCGCTGAAAACAGAGAACAGAATCTGCTCAAGTGGTGCAGCAACTCACACGCTATATGTTGACCCATGATGCATTGCAATGTAAACATAAACAACTAATTATCAACATACTTTATCTTCTCGAGGATAAACATAGATCTTGGATCATTCTCCCAATGGATGTTTTCAAATTATAATGCTGTGCCGTGGCACAATCCAATACATCGATACATACGCTTTACATTAACACATTAACGGGTTATTTCAAATCTCCTCCCGAGGGCCAACGAAGCTGTCGGTTTGCTTCTGACTGTAAAGCGCATGCGTTACCAAATGCGCATGTGCACTGATTTCAGATTTAATTGGCTCTTCCATGCCAAACATCTCGAGCAGAGCATATGAATTAGAGATGAGCGGAACTTTAGCAGTATAGCTTGCACCGATGTGGCTGAAATCTTGTGACTGGCTTAGAGCTCGTCACCTTACCTTGTTTCTGTTCTGAGCTTGTTTTTCAGCGAACGTGAGAATCTACAGTAAAACTTAAATCTCTTGCTCAGTCGTAGAAAGTCTAGCAAACACTAATGGCCAGACTGAGTGCGCCTCAAGTGTGGCTTGATACCAAACACAAGACGACACCTACCTAGACAACAATGTAATAGGTCAGTTACATACGTGAGGGGCACTAAGTTTGACTATGAATCTGGCCCTAAGAAGAAAAAACCTTTTGTAACAAAAGTATAACAGTCAGTATTATATTGCTATAATGTGGGCTTGGCTAAAGTTTATTTTTCATTATTTTTTTAAAACTTTTATGTTTTATGTTGGCAGCACAGATTTTCCAATTTTTGAAATTTTCTAGTAGATTTAACTCATCAAAACAATAACAAAGCTTGTGACCCACTTTGGTGGCTGCATAGTCTAAGGCGTCACTCTCACAATAGACTATACTGCCAATGACTGGGAGATCATGGTTCAATCCTGGTCGGGTGTACTGAAGGTAGCTTTTCCTAAATACTTTCTCACTCTTTCTCTCTCTAGGAAAATGGAGGTACACTTCCTCTAAATTCAACCTTCCTCATCCTTAACCCATTAGCATAATTAGTACATAAGTGTATAATCCAAATGGGTATTAAGACACTGTGCCAAATAAACGTTTGTTTAAATATTTAGAAAAATGACACCCGCAAAGGGCTTTGAACCCTGGATACCCAGCTTTATGTGCCGACCGTTCTACCAAATGTTCTATTCAAGATCTCCTCCATGTCAGTGTGGCAACCATATGAACCCACAAGAGTACTTGTGGAAGTACAAAGACAGTTGGTTCAAGCAGGGCTGTAAGTCCGAGTCGGAAGCAATTTTGGGTGGAGTCGGAAGCAAATTTGGGTTGAGTTGGAAGCAATTTTGGGTTGAGTTGAAGTCAGTAATAATGTAGAGACTCTGGCTTCAAAATAAAAACTTAAAATCTAATCATAATAATATATAATTTTAATTTCATAAGCTACTTATTTTAATCTTTAGGACCAATATTTGTAACATGGATTGACTGAATTATTTAAATATAAATTCATAATGTGAAATAAGTTTCCCATAAAAACAACTGTATTGGAGCATTTTATTGCAGTAAATTTGTTATTACTAATTAATATAGTTTAGAAGGAGTTGGAGTTAGACAGTATAAATATAGAGGAGTTTGAATAGAAGGCTTGGTTTACTAACTCCACAGACCTGGTTAAAACTTAAAAGAGTGCATTAAAATACAAGAACGACTTTAAATTAAAGTTTTTTGCTCTATTGGCCAGTAGTAGGAGTTTGCCATTTTCTAAAACAAATACATATTTTCAGATGAAATTCTGAAAAGAGTAGTAGTAGTGGTAGTGGTGGTGGTGGTGGTGGTGGTGGTGGTGGTGGTGGTGG
>CABFWO010004312.1:14450-67531 GCA_902155825.1 Timema genevievae | reverse complement strand
GTGAAAGGGGGAATAATCTCTAATTACAGAGCTCGCGTACTGGCGCGCGTGAGAATTATCAGTAATGGTTAGATCTTAGAAAGCTTTGTTGTAGTTATTTTTTTTTAATATAAAAACATATTTACCAAGCGTGAAGTGAATATAGATAACCACATTACGATACGTTCTTTTTCATTTTACAAAAATAAGATGTCTCGACATTTCAATGTTACAGAGAGATCCTAGTTAATGAATTGATAATGAATATAATAATTATGATGTATGCTACTATTACCATATGTGTAAAACACCATAATTATGTTGTAAGCACTATTTGAATCAACTTATTATATCAGTACACGAGAATTTATATGAGCGAGAGTGAAAGAACCTACCAATTTTGTTGGAAAAGGTATTTTCACACACCTTTCAGAGTTATTTTACATGCCACAATCGACATAGGACCGACGGCTTTTATTTCCCCTCCTAAGGAAGTTGTGCCACGAATTTGTATCGCTCAAGAAAATTGTGTCGACCCCGCCAGGATTTGAACCCACGAACATCGGGTCCTAAGGCGAACCCTTTATCCCAAGATCAGAAGGTTTCTACTATAGTTTAAGCTGGCATAGAAATAAACTTATCGGACAGTTAAAACAACAAACTAATAAATCTTCTATGATTTATTCATACGCCAATTCATATTTTGTGGAGCTGTAACTTTTGACAGACACAAGAAGAATTAAGTTATATTTCGTTAATGTTGCCTAATCTAAACTGATTTTTGTATATTCATAGAAAGGCTCTTCCTATGGTGATAAGGTATGATCGACTGCGTTGATAAATTAAACCACACCTATGGGTTCGCGGACAGGATGCGTCAATCTCGTTTAGTCTGGTTTGCCGGTGGTGAGGAGGCCAGGACCCCCGTACTAAGTTTTTTCCTAAATGGTTTTCCACTCTACCTCCACGCAAATATGGTTGCACGCCTTCTAAATCCTACCTTTCTCATACTTATCAGTGTAAATGTGAGGATATTTAGAGTGTGTAAGTAAGAATATGAGAACAAATAGTAACAAATAGCCCACATATTTAACCAGTTTGCTGTTTTACTATTTTTGCGAAAAATAAAGTTTTATGCCGCGTCTTATCCCCAGTTCGGGCTATACACATAAATTAACTGAGCTTTTTGAGAGTTTTTGAGGTAAGGTACCCGAATTTGCGTGGGGGTAGAGTGTAAAACAATTTAGGAAAAAACCCCACCCTCGATTCACCCAGCTGGGATTCGAACCCCGATCTCACTGTAACCGGCAAACCAAACCAAACTAGCTTGACCTTTAGATCATGTGCCCACCAACATGGATCACAAAATATTCATTTTATGAGTTTAATTAATTTTTACAGTTATTATTTTACTGTCAAGTTTTACGAAAAGTTACTAACGACTTTATTCATGTGGGCAGGGGTGACGCTAAAATTCACCTGGTGAGTTGAAGGGAATACAGCAGTGGAAAAAAAAAATTACTTACCAGTACACCTGACCGGGCTACTAACCTCGATCTCCCACGTCAACGGCAACCAAGTGCGTTGAGTTTAAACTCCTTAGACCTCTGAGTAACAGTTGTCGCTAGTGTTATTTATATCGTTGACAAAGTCGGCCATGTTGAACACGATACTATTCGACGTAAGGGATTGGGTTGTTTATTTTCCTCAATCTTTGTGTGCCATCAATATGTTGCTTTTTAAAAAAAACTCGTTTGAGACTTACTCCAAATATTTACTTTTAATAATAATAATAATAATAATAATAATAATATTTAGCACCGCGTCTTACTACCCGTTCGGGTTATACGCTTAAGTACTAATTNGTCTTACTACCCGTTCGGGTTATACGCTTAAGTACTAATTACTCTAATGGATTAGGAATTGGGAGGGTTGAATTTAGAGGAAGTGAACCTGCATTTGCGTGGAGGGAGAGTGGAAAACCATTTAGAAAAACCACCCCCAGTTCACCCGACCGAGATTCGAACCTCGATCTCCCCGTCCTCGGCGGTCGAGCTCAACACGACAAGCGCGTTAGCCAACTACGCCACCGAGGCGGGTCTTTACTTTTAGAATGGATTTGATTGAAAACAAAGCTTCTAGCCACGAGGTCTACTCTATTAATTGTAGACAAGCCTCAAACTGTATACGATGTGATATGTTTCAATTTAATCTTTATCCGTTGTTTTTATCAAGTTCTCTGCATCTTACTACTTATCTGGGCTATCCGTATGTTCGAAATATACCCATTAGGATATCATTTAGGGAAGAGAAAAAATCTCAATACTTCCCCGTCCGGTATTCAAACCTCACCCTCAAAATCTTCAAACATATCCGACCAGACGTGACTGACGTCTTAATCCACGTGCCTGCCGATGCGTGACTCTCTAGCTGTGTTGAACAAATCCTTTCGCCAATAAGGGTTTGTGCCCTTTCACATCGACAGAAAGAAACATGCTTGACCACGTGAGAATTGAACTCAAGATAACTTGACGATATTTAAAAAAAAACATTCAGGCAAGCACCTGTGGATTCTTGTAGGTGATGGGGTGGGTCGCGACCTACCAGTTGGGAACCTCTTGTTCTCTCCAACTGACGGCCGTGCGTGTGTGTGTATGTGTGTATGGTCCACATGGAGGTCGATGACCTCTTGTGACCTAGCACCGACCAGTAGAGAAGGCAGTTAGTGGTAAAGGAACACACGGGATATGGACATGATGTATGGACCACAGTTGGCAGGGGTGATTAACACCTCACTAGGGCCACATGGGGCTCCGGATTCAAATGAGGGTCGAACTTATTTTTCAAACCCCTTATCTTAGGATTGATTTTGCAAATCTTTTAAACGTATCTACCTTTTAGCTTTTCTAGTAATTTACATCGTGATTATGTTTACCCAATAAATTGATCCAAATTATTGTAATTTTTTTAATTTCAGGCTATTTTTATAAATTTCTTTAATCTAAATTAAGATTAGACAATATATCTCGTAGTTGAATAATTGTTCTATTTTGGCAAGAAAAAAAAACACTTTTTTTTCTAAAAAAATGTAATAGGCTAGTAAAAAAGTGAAAAAAATAAGTTTAATCCACTTGCACTATATATTTGACTAACGGACAAAAATGGAAATTCAAATTTGTTCATAGACCATGTAAAGATTAAATATATTTTTTTTTTCTAAGTAAGACACAAGCACTTGTTGACCCATTAAGTGATAGCATATTTTTAATTTGTTCTCATGCAAATTAACACGAGTTTTCTGCAAATTAAATTATTTCTTTTCGTGATATTTATGTCGAAAAAAGTACATTTTAATCAATCAAACTGATAAAACTGAAATAATATTTACAACAGGAGAAGCTATTAAGTAGATAAAGGATTAATTTTAAATACAAGGTTTTATCATCACACACTCTAACTTTACCTAGAACATCATTACCTTACCCTGGTGCCGAAAATCGTAATGAGCCAGTAATATGACTAACCTATACAAACTTTTTTTTTAATTTGAGGTATTTCACGTGCACTTTCTGAACCCACTGATTATAAATGCTCATGACTTAGAAACTAACAACATTCAACACTTCGGCCGCTAGTTCTTCACTGTGAAACCCACATGTTACCAAAGACATTCTTCGTTGATGTCAGGAACCAAACCCGAGACCCTTAGTTCAGTAGGCAGACACGTTACCGACTAATCTAAAAGTATTGAATTACATAAACACACTCAATTATTTCAGACCCCTCTTGGAATCTAACACGGACCCAGTGGGGCTGCAAGTCATCCACTATATATGCTATCAACTATATTACATGGTCTAGTCGCATTTAATTAATTTAAAATCCACTTCGGTGGCCGCGTGGCCTAACGCGCTACTCTCATGTTGAACTAGACTGCTGAAGATGGGGAGATCTGGCTTCAATTCCAGTCGGGTGCACTGAGGGTGGTTTTCCCTAGACGGGTTTCCACTCACCTTTCACGCAAATGCGGGTTCACTTCCGCTCAATTAAACCTTCCTAATCCCTAAACTCACTAGTGCAATTAGTCCGTAGGCGTGTAAACCGAACGGGTAGTAAGACGTGGTGTTAAAAAAAATCTTAGAACTGTAATGTTGTTTTTTATTTGTTACAAAAATGATCACTTCTTAGGTTGGGTAACTTATCGTTCCTTTGACACATTAAGTATGTTCTTTTACTCCGACGTGTCACGCGCAGATTATGTATGGCCACTGTGATTAAATGCCACTTAAGCAGTAACTTGTAGTCATAATAATTTGACTCGCGCACTGCAACAGTAATTTAAATCCCCCCCATGCGACAACCTTTCCTTGGCTAGTCCCGTCGGCGTGGAAGCGTCTCTTTGAAGCCAAAGAAAATTGGCGAAAGAAATTACGTCTGGATAATCGTTCGTGAAAGATTTTTCATGTACTTTTATATTAAGTCAGGGAGGGTTTTCTGCGACGAGGAACCTCATGACCTTGACCTTGACAACCTTTGGCTGATCGCCATCGAACTTTCTTCCGATAGTTGATTCTAATAATTATTGAACTCGCCTTTAACCTTTGTGGTAGTTTTCTTAGTAACCGTATATACATATTATTATTTAGCACCGCGTCTTGCTGCCCGTTCGGGCTGTACGTTCATGTACTAATTACGATAATGTGTTAGGAATGAGGAAGGTTGAATTTAAAGGGAGTGTATCTGCATTTACAAGGAAGGAACGTGGAAAACCATTTAGGAAAAACCACCCTCAGTACACCCGACCGGGATGTGAACCCCGATTTTCCCGTCATCAGCAGTCTAGACTGGACTATTGCAAGAGTGTCGCCTTGGGCCAGCGATTTTTAACCTTTTTTTGAGTCAGGGCACACCATCAGTTTTTTTTAAAGAAAGATTTCATCATTAATAAAACTAGTATCGCTATTTTGTTTAAAAGTTCAATTACCAAAATTTGAATAATTATTCTATTTTCAAACAATAATATTTATAATGTATTTCAAAAGATTTATTTTTATTTCTAATTTATTTTCCTCGCTCCATATTTGACCTTCTCCCAAACTACCACTCCGCATTCTTTGAAAAACGTTGTCTTGGACCATGGGGTCACCGAAGCGGGTATAAATATAATAATGTTGTATGTATGAAATTGTGAAGAATTTTGTTTATGTATTTTTAGGCTTCTCTTTAAAACAACGTGTTGTTATTATTTAGTACACTAGGTACTGTATAGTGGCGTTTTGTGAAATGCTGCCAGGGTAGTCAACGCTGTACCCTCTGATATGCACTCATCCAATAGGTCCCCAATTTGACCAATCATACAGAGGCTCTGGTCAACTTACGTCACAGGTGAATACATTTTTATTTGAACCGGACTATTGAGAGTTTTACTTAGTCTTTAAAATAATCACGGGTACAGTTTAAACTAACTCTGCTTATCCTATCAATACTCTACGACACGCCATTTACATAAGAATAATTATTAATATTTTACTAAAGAACTGATTATGGTTCTTTTTCATTCTTTTTTTTTGTTCAGTCACCGCGTCTTACTATCCGTTCGGGCTATACGCTTAGGTTTTAGGGATTATGAAGGTTGATTTTAGAGGAAACGTACCCGTACTTGCGTGGAGGGAGAGTGGAAAACTATTTTGGAAAAAATCTCTCAGTACACCCGGCCTAGATTTGAACTTCGACCTCCTACGTTATCGGCAATCCGGTCTCTCGCTACCCAGACGCCTTAGAATCACGTGATCACCGGTGAAGAAGGTAGCGGCCGCGTCTGGACTCGAACCGATCTCCCTATGCAGTTCAAAACACCTTAGCAAGAGAAAGATTTATGTCTACTGAACTCTTAAATGACCCGCATCGGTGGGAACGCGGATCGGTGGAAACATCAGGCTCATTCTGATTTGCCGGTGACGGGGTTCAAATCTCAGTCGGGTATTTTGAGTATATATAGTGTTTATTAAATGGTCGCCCCACTCATCCTCCACGCAAATGTGGATACAGCAACTCTACTTGTGCTACCTTCCTCATACTTACCTCAATAGCGTAGGCTATTTTTTTTAGTACCACGTCACACTACCCATTCAGGTTGTACGCCTATGTACTAATTACATTAATGGGTTAGGGATTAGGAAGACTTAATTTAGAGGAAATGCCCCCGCATTTGCGTGGAGGAAGAGTGAAAACCATTTAGGAAAAAACCTCAGTACACCCGACCAGGATCGAACCTCGATCTCCCCGTCTTCGGCAGTCTGGTCCAACACAAGATTATCGCGTTAGACTACGCGGCCACCGAAGTGGGTAATATCGATGTTAAATGCGGGGTGGCCCGGTTGGATAGAGAGACGCGGATGGATGAAAGGGATTGGGAGGGAGGGGGGGCATAACGTACAGTATTTTGAGTCCGGAGGCTCGACGACAACTCCCGGTATGTAATACACTTACATGCACGTACAGCTCATTGCAGGCTCACTCGTGTGCAGGGCTAATTAATGTCCGAGGGCGTACGTAAATTGCTTAGTTTTTTATTCGGAGACGAGGTTAGGCTTGTATTATTATTATTATTGTTGTTATTATTATTATTTTATGAGAACGGATGTATGTGATTCTCTTCCCCACCCCCCTTCCCCCTTACCACCACCCCTAATTTTGTCCCCTCTCCCCCTTTTCCTAATTTTTATTTCCCTTAATATTTTTATTTTGTTTTCACGTTTCGCTTTGAGCCGCACTAACAAGGGGACTTGAGATTAGAAGAGAAATACCACGCCCCTTTAAAAACGATTTAAAGATGTGAGCTTCTCGGATGAAAACTGTTCAAATCACCCTTTTTATGTGTCTTACAGAACCTTTATTTTTCTTTAACAGATTATTTTAGTTATATATTTTTTCGTGAAATTTTACGAGTCAAATGAAAACTATTAAAACTATTTTTTAGTGGGAATGGCTTTGATGTTATATTTTTAGAAATATGATTTACTTTAATGTGCGTAGTATAATTGTCTACAAAGTATATACATATATGTAGTTTAAAAAATGTTAATGCAATCAATTAAACAAAGTTTTATGGACTGAATACGCAAAACCACACATCCATTTTTTTTCTAACAAACTATAACATAAATTGTTCAATGAGGAAGATACGAATAACTAACTTATTTAGTTGAATCTAAAAATATGGATAAAATTGCCATACAACATTGTGGTAGATTGAAATAAGCCTTATTAATTTTTAAAAAACTTAATTGGCTGACACTAAAAACGGATTGAAATGAAATTCTCCCCAAATGAAATAAACTCGACGCTCCATAGCCTTTGATTGCGTGCATTTTTATTCTTCCAATGATAGTTATTAATCGCCAAGTTCATTTTTTATATCTTTGAATACATAAAAGAGTTATTCAGAAAATTAACAAACAAAACTGTGCGTTAACGAAAACGTATTAGAATAAAAAAACAACCGAATGAGTGTGTATCAATGAATGAATGAATGAAATAACACTAGAACTAGTTATAATTTCCCCAAGACGTTGTTTACCCCCTTAAAACTAGTCCAGCAAGCTAATCATCGATTAAAGGCTTTCGACCTTTCCCCCATTCAAGACTCCATTATCTGTTTGCCGGGACTTGGGTTGTTCTCTCACTGAGTCGGATGGAGTAAAGAAGCTTTCTGTGGTACGCCCATATAAATGTAGTCCTCGGGCATTTCATCCTCGATGCCTTCAGCTCAACTAAAAGCTGGCTAAAAAACCAAAACAAATAAATATAATGAAAGAGGAATGAGAGAAACACAAAAATAGAGAAGCCACAGGACGAGAGAAGTTGATCGAGTAAGAATTAATTTTTGCACCAAGGGTATTTGTAACCTGTCAAGTGTTTCAAAGATAAACAATGTATTTATATATTTTAAAAAATCACCTTGTGCCTTATAAAGAAATATAAATGTCTGTGGCTGACATTTATAGCTCTAGAATACATTAGGCGTTATCCGAGAGTAAAAAATAAATATGTCTATAGGTTGCGATATATAAATATCACTAAGCCCCAACACACAAAGAAGAAAGGATCCAAAATATATAATGTATCGGATTTAAAGGACAAGACAAGAATATTTAAATAGGGCGTTACAAGCGTGGTTGGCATACAAAGAAAACTAATGTCTAACACGCTACAGTTGTGTGGATTACATTCATTTCGTATCACTTGTAGAATCTGTTCTAAATATATATACCTCTTTAAATCAATGTGAGTTGAAAACAAGCTGGTTGTGGACCTCACTAACACATCAGCACTGGGAACAGGAGCGATTTAAACTGTCCCCCGTAACATTTATTATTCTGTATAGCACGCGATAATTAATAACTACGACACATTTGTAGCGTGTGAAGGAATAGATATATGCTCGGAACCGAGTGTAACTTTGATTCATCGCCCACATAAGGTGTCCGCTCGTAGGTGGCGCTGTCCGAATAACTAGTTTCAATTGAAGACCCACAGATTTGAGGCGCCTTCAATTTTACCAATTGGGGAATTTTTGTTTGTTTGTGAAATATATCGTGACGCTTATTGAGACACAAGATAAACTCTTATAAAACACCTACACAGTTCGGGACTCAAAAATAGCTAGGTTGTTTCTTTGAAAGGTGGTATATACTCTCTATCAAAATGTGGAGGTAAGTTCTACCAACTAAAGCTAACCTTCTTCAGACAATCAATGACATATTGGTGCTTTAAATTCTACTGGTTGAGATTATATAAGAAAACTGTGTATTCTGCTATAAAAATTCAAATATATTGGAGGAATAAGAAAACCAAAGTAATATAGTTATGGTTTTCTGGAATTATAATGCATGTGCATAGTAAAAGAGAGAGGGAGAGATAAGCTATATTAGAGCAAACAAACATATATTTTAAAATTGTGTAACCTATACTAAAAATCACAAATCAATAGGTTGTTAATTAGCCATGTCAAAATTAAGTATCTATATTAAAATGTAATTTAAATTATATCAAAATAAACTAATGAAAAAAGTTTGGTTTTGAAATATTGCTTTAGTTAAAAGAAATTAAAAATAGATTTACACTTCATTGGTACCGTACAAAATGTAATAATAATGATGTTTCTTTTTGCTATCGCAAGCTTCCTATGGACGTGCGAGGTAAGTACATGGTCGTAACGTATTAATGTGGCACGAATTTGGTCATTTGCCAATTAATATAACATTATTAAATATTATAATTTTATGTTAAACAAATATGAATAATAATTGAATAGCTGAATGGACATTATGTTTTAGTATGTTTTGAAGCCTTTAATATTGAAATTAAAATGTTTTAAAGAGCTCGTCTTACCCTGGGGATGGTACGTAATTTAGCTGCAATTCTAACCAGGCAGCCCCTTTGTTTTTCTGTAGCCTACATTAGAAAAAAAAGTGGAATTGAGACCAGTAAAATTGTTTAAGCATATCTTAAACTATACAACAAAATTTAAAAAAACTTTCAAATGAAAAATATACATTACTTTTGTTAAGAACAGAATGCAAGTTCTAGTTCGAGAGTAATCAGTCTAATCACTTATCTAACACCCCAGTTAATCGGTCTGAGATGAGCTCTCATACTAGGCTAATTATCTTTAAAGTAGATTAAAGTGTATATGTAAATATGATTAAGAAGTTAAATATCAAACAACTGCACCAATGTTCACTTGCACTCGTTTGCAGCTGAAAGTAGACCTCCCAGTTAAAAATGAGGTGTCTTGATCCATAATCTAATCCTTCCACTTGCGCTTTTAATCAAACTCACAGAATATTTCACTAACACATTCATTTACAAAATACATATTATATTACTTAGGATTTAAAATTGTAACATGGATAGAGACATATATTGGGTGTAAATATCTTGCTTGCTAATTATTTATTCTAGAGCTGTGCGAGATCCCGAACTTCGGAAAAATGGTTGTTCCCGAAATTCGGAAAAATGGTTGTTCCCGAAATTTGGGCGAAAAAAAATAATATTTCCCGGGTTTTTTTTCGGGAGGGAAAAATACAATTTAGGACCGGCTATCAAAATCACGTTTTTATTTAATTTTCTTCGAAAATATTATTAATTTACTAAATCTAAATCAAACGTAACTTCAGGGGTTGATTGTTTTAGTTGTAATGAACTAAATTTAGGAGTATTACGTGTTATGTTTACTTTTTTAAATCTTTAAAATTAATGTGTAGCTATTTTGGTTTGCAAGACGAATATTAATGTTTTTTTATTTAAAAGAAACTATATTATAGTTAATTATATGTCAATATAAATTAAATCACTCGTAGCTTCAGTCGCCTTTATTTTGTAATTCCTTACAAAACAACTGAGCGCCATTAAATAACATATCCACACTGAAGGAAATTGAATATTTATCCCTGAATAAATTCAAGGCAGGAAAACATATTTTTAGCGTAAAATTTTGATGAAAGAGGCTTTTAAATATCAAATTATGCATGAAATACATCTTCAACACACTTATTTGCATAAAGATACGTCTCTTACGTAAATGTTAGTATTTGTAATGACATCCATTTGATTTTATGTCATAGATAATAATAGTTGGATAAGCTAACATATTTTGAAGTCAAACAGCACTTTTTTTGAGAACTTGAGTAACTAAAACGCAATAGGTAACCAGACACACTGACTCACTTGAGAAATGTTTTTGTTATTCTTATGAACAAGACTGTGGCTCAGTTGTATTTATCCAGATTAGTTTGAATTTCTGGATATTTGACTTTGTAAGTATTTATTAAAATTCACGCCATGAGTTTTTTTATTTAAGAACTATTTTAGTTAATCTTAAAATATATTTTTAGACTTTATTGATATTTATACCAAAAATGCTTGATTAAAAATACACAATTATAATAGTTGCATTAGGTCTAGTTTTTTATTTACATTATATCAAAAATTTTATTCAACACTAAAAGACAAAATACTAGGTTTCTATTCTGAAGACTTACGATTTAAAAATAAATTAATATACAAATATGTGTGTATAATTTTTTCCTTTAATTTTTTTTATATTACAAAAGGCAAATTTTTTTGTTCGTGCCAATATTACTGCAGCCGAATCAGAGTTTTTGTCCCTTTTCCTGACTATTCAAACTATTTTTGACATCTACCACCACATTTATTTTTTCATTGGAATGATTGAGAAACCTAAGCTTAGACTAAAATAAAAAATCCTAATAATATATATATAATCCTAGAGTGGAATTTTTTTTTTCCTGTTTCCCGTCCCTTTCCCGAAGTCAAAATGTCATTCTCGCACAGGATTAATTTATTCTTCAAGGGTATTTAAAGTGCCCTTTCTGTACCAACAGATTAAGCATCGAAACACGACTCGCAAACTAATTTAATTCTAGAACAGACCGAACACCCAATTTTTCGATTGTCATTAATTTCATCATTGTGAAAAGGAAAGCACCAATATTCACTTATTACATATTTTTATTTCTTATTAGGAATCAAAGCAGGTGTCTTTTTAATCACTGGACACACACACACACACACACACACACACACACACTACCGATTGAGGAGCACCTGCGGTAAGCCAAAGAAAGAAAAATGTAAATCCAGTAGTTTAAGTCTAACGCCAAAAATAACTAACTTGATATTTATGTCTGTTTTCAGATACGAAGAACAGTGTGGGTCTGGCGGGTTGCATCGAGGAAGTGTCCCACAACGCCATCGCAGTATACTGGAACCCCCTGGAGAGCTCGGCGAAGGTTCGTATCTTTACCGCTCGTTGAAGTCTCCTCCACGACAAAAATTACCCCTTCTCGTTGTCTTGTTGTCCTTCCTCCCTTTCTCTCTCTCTCTCTTTAGCAGTCCTTATAACCAAATACTTCTAACGCCATCAGGCGTGCTAATGAGCTCCATTATAAAAGTACAATGGAATATATATTAGTTGATTACGCTTATTACTCTATTAGAGGAGCTCTGCCGTGACCGAGAGTTGGAGCGCTATTCCTAAAATGCTAGCCCATTGCCATTAAAGGCCAGTACTTGTAAAACAACGTTTCCCAGACCTTCGTCAGTTGCGTAATCTTTTTGGGGGCCAACATATCCCTTCCAGCCCTTCATAAAAAAAAGTATAAAAGGTCGTTTCAAAATCTTAAAAAAAAAGTTAAGTGGTAAGCCAAAGAAATCTGTGGCAGCGGAAAATAGAGGTTTATAAAAGTATATGATACAACATTAAAGCCTGTGTTAGTTTGTCTATCAAATTTAATATAATAAAAAAGTATGTTTTGATTAATAAAACATAGTGGTTCGTCACGTACCCCAGTGAGGGAAATACTGCTATTAAGTATTGGTCTCTAACGTGATGCGTGTGGGTGCCGTGTCACCCGTCAAGCCAAGGGTGTTTCCCACGATTGACCCTTCAACTGATTTGTTTAAGTAGATTCTAACTTTTGGAATCTTATTGACAGAAGAAAGTTTTCGTTCTTAAAAAGTGTAGCGTACAAGTTAAATCTTATTTTAGTTCCTCATATCTGTGTTGAACATTGTTTTCAACCTTTAACCTCATAAAATATGAAATAGAAATTTTGACTTTCTAATGACCACCTTGGCTATATTTTACGAACTGTAATAACATCATTGTCTCCCAGCTATGATATATGGGCTAAAAAACTGCAGTACCAAAGATCACACCGACGTGACTTTAACAAAATCCACTTAATGGATTAAATAGCCACGCTATTATTTTTTGTTATTTACGGTTATAGCCGCATCTAAATATCAAATTATTTATCCACTTGAGTTCCGATTGATGCGCAGTAAAATATGTTTAGCTTTTAAAATAAATTGGATGAAAACTACATATGTTCTTTTTAAACTCCTTAATGTTTTATTTAGAAAATTTAGGGTGCATAGATAGGGCATGGCTATAGTCAAAGGGTGGTTGCCAAATAATGCTGTTAATAACTTTAAAAATTAAAATTACTTTTTTTTAATCCCTTTTAATATAGGACGTGTTTTTCAAAATTATTTGATATTAAAAAAAAGTTTGAGACTCCTTGTTCTAATCTAAGGAGAGTAAGGAGACGTTGAATCGTATAAAGCTGCAGCAATATTTTTGCTTTGAGAGAGTCTGGTGATCGAATCCAACCTTATAATTTATCATTGAAATCAAGCTTATGTGGTGGAAACCCTTGAGCAGAGCTAAAAGACTGGATTTATAGTAATTGCACTTTATATATATAACACACACACACACACACACATTGTGCCGACTGCAAACCTCTCTTTTCTCATCAAAAATATGTTAAAATTGGTTCGTTTGGCTTGGGTTTTGATTACCTAAATATTGTCAATAAATGACCTTTGAAATTTACACACAAAAAATAGACACAAATATAAATTAAAACCCGTTAAGAGTGAACATGAAGAGGTCAAACAAGCTGTTTACAAATTGAAACTAAAATAGATCTGTGCGCAATGAAAAACCCTTAAGCAAATAAACTCTTACATTTCTCTAATCATTTATCATATTTCCCCGCATAATCATTGCATATTTTATGCCTAATTTTTGTGGGGAAAAAAATTGGGTTGCGATCATTATATGAAGATAAATAATAGCAAAAATAATCGAAACCAACATTTTTTTAATACTTTAATGTAATTATTAGCATATGATCACTAGTTTAGCTTGCGCGGGAATATGCCAGTCTTACCATGTCATGTGACTCACGCTTGGTAACTTCGCCTGCCCGCCCATCAACCCTGCTACAAACCATAAACCATGCAACCTGGCTTTTAGATATGAACCTCCTGACAATGCGCATGCGCTGAGAATTCTAGGCTCGCAGTGAGCGAGGAGACAACTGCGCATCCAAAGTCAACTTGTTTACCTTTTAAATTGGCGTGATGAACAGGACTATACCATAACACAGTTATACCGTGATATTTTACAAACAAATTTTTTGACTGAAAAAACAGGGTGCGATGATTATGTGATGAAATACGGTACATTCTTCCACCCTCTCACAGAAATACTTACAGCTCAGCTGCAGTTCTTTGCGGGAAAGATATGATATACTTTAGTATTCATTAATCTACTAGACGTTGAAAGTATTGAACATAAATGCCTAAAAATGATTTTAAAAAATTATTCAAATAATGAAAATACGACATATAAATTCAAAATTACAGAAAATTTGCTACAAAATATACATTTTACAGTCAGGGACTTGTTATAATAGTGTTTATATGCACATGGACTGTGATGAACAAATTCCGGGCCCTGGCTATAACCATTTTTGACTGAGCACTTTATTTTCAATTTTATTAATTTTGAAGGGGTGGTCTGTATGTGGTTGTCTGACACAATGACCTTGAGGTGAGTAAGGTTTGTAGTCTTGTCACGCACTCCTTTTAACTGGTGTAATTATGTAGCTTAGATTATTGTTGGCAGCTGAAACTCTTTAATCGTTGCAATAAATCTTGGTTTCTCTTTACACCCCTCTGTCTTACATACGTGTCACTCTACCTACACCTTTAACCCGTTCGTCTTCGCAAATTGCGAATTTTCAAGCTGTTATTAAATTCAAATTTAACTTATTTTTAGTATGTAATCAAGATAAAAACTATTAAATGTCCATTATTTTACAGTACTACTTGTAGGGCCTATATGTAATGTCTAGGTACATTAAGTGCGAATCCTTTGAAAAGGAGTTAAGAAATAGCTATGTTTTTTGCTGCTCGGTGACTCGCACTAATAAGTTTATGAGTTTAAATTCTAAATGATTATTTAATATGTTTAGGAATTATCTTTCAATAGTTTTTTATGTTGATATGTAGTTGTATGTTTTTTTTGTTTTTTTTATAAAGCTTGGTGCGCTGAAACCTAAATATCACAGCAATAATTGTATGCTGTACCATCTCATTTGCGTGGCATCGGTTGAAACTGATAAATTGATTAAATAAGATATTTGAGTTATGTGGGTCACAACCCCCTGCCAACCTCCATCGCGTTTTATTAACTGTTCGGGAAATACGTATTTTCATTACGCTAACGGCTTCGGGATAAGTAAGGTAGAATTTAGAATAAATATACCTGAATTAGCGTAGAGAGAGAGAGCCTGGGAAACAAAAATTTTTAATTTTCAACCGAGATTTACAATTTATTGTAAAACTATTAAACACTTTTATAAATGAAATTACTGATTTTATTATTGATCATGCACTAAATGTGTTCATTAAAGTGAAAAATGACAACTTGTACACGGGAATCGAACCCGGGACCGTAGACTCAATACACCAATAACTAGTTTAGTATACCCCTTAGTATGAGACGATCTAGGGGTTAGCTCAGTGGTTGAGCATTGGCAAGCCAATCCTAAAGTTCTGGGTTCGATTCTCGTGTTTAGGTTGTCATTTTTCATTTAATTGAATTTGATTCAGCAATCAGGGTTAATCCTGTTAGCAATCACGCACCATTTTGTGATACACATGAATCTAAGTATACGAAATATATTATTAAACGAACCTAATTGGAAAAAAAAAGAGTTTTGAAACAAATATATTTATAAAACATTCTAATGGAAATTCGAAAACATGATGTACAGTAATCTAAAATTTAGTAATGCAAAAGAGAACGGTCACACCATTATGTAATAAGCAACTCACCCACACATATACAACGGCTAGCAATTTTGAGGACATCAATCAATGTTTAATGTGAAGTGAATATCTTTGTTTTATTGCTTTGATATTTAATTAGTGTAATGGAAATAGTTCATCAGTGATTAAATGAACTTCGTAGTACTTAATGTTATTATGTGTTGACGCTTTTTTTTCTCTTCGTTTTATGGTAATGCTAATATATTTATAATAGTTGCTTATATAATTATATACGTTTCAATAAGAAGGAAGTAATTCAAAACTGATTTATTGATTCATTATTGATTAACTAACACTCAGAATGATGACTTCATCTTCTTATTTTTCTCTAGAGACATTCTGATATTTATTAAAGACTTGAACTATCTAATGTAAAAGGTTAGTTTGAGGAGGTTTAATTATTATGGAACTACACTAGCATACTTATGTAAAGATAAAACACGTTTAGAAAAAATCAAACTTTCCCAGTACCTGCTGTTGGAATTAAACCTCGCCCTGCAGGTTAAAAAGACAATCGTTCTAACACCTCACATAACTATTCCTTTAAGCTTGTCTTGGATCTTCTTACTACCCGTCCGGGCTATCCGCGTTTAGTTACACTTAGGATGTAAGGATGATTAAGGTACGAATTTAAACTAATGTACCCGCATCTGTGTGAAGGTAGATTTGGAAACAATTTAGTACATCTGGTTGGGATTAGAACTCAAAACCTCCCCGTTACTTGTAAATCCAAACTATATGAGAATGCCGGTCGAATTAATATCTAAATCTCTTCCTTTTTAAAAAAAAATATGTATGGACACAATTTTTTATATATAATGTTTCAACAGTTATTTTCCCATATTATTTATAATTAGGTCTAAATAATATAACTAATATACGAAAAATAATTAAGACTCTTTTTATTCCTTCCTCCCACGAAAGTTTTTCACCTATAAAAACTGCGCCATTGTTATTCATAACCTCATTTTGTACCAGAACACAAACCATATTGTAAGCCCACTTTCAGTAAAGGTAACATACGCTGGTCAAGAAAAAGAAAGGGCTTAATCTAACCAGTCAACAACGAACGACGCAGAAACAACGTTTCCATTTAATATCACACTGCAGCATCTTAATAGGCTATTGTTCGTTGTTTTTTTTTACAAATCTTTTAGGGCTCATTTTAAATTTTTAATTAAGCTACAAATCTACTTGAGCGTCTTAATATTCTTCCAAATGCGTCCTCCCCCCTCCCCCTTCAGGTTGTTTAAAAAAAATTCACATGAGGAAGTATTTAAGTAAGTGATGGGAATGATTTCATTTAAGATGTGAATTTATTTGGTAATTTTTTTTGTTCCCCATACATTAAAGAGTTTAGGATACTCTAATTTGGTCCTAAATGATATTCACCACGATTTTGTAGGGACATTTCCCATTAGGTTTCTTCTTATTGTCCACATAATATTTAGGGTTGACAGCTTTGTGGTGATTTTCTGTCCTGAATCTTATCTTTTTCCTACCGCATTTTAGTATCCCTTCGGTTTATACGCATACATTAAATACTTTAATTGAATGGGGATGAAGGGAGTAGAATTTAGGAGTGAATGTACCCGAATTTGCGGTGAAGAAGAGTGAGAAACCATTTAGGTAAAAACCACCCTCAGTACACTCGACCGGTATTCGAACCCCGTTCTCCCCGTTACCAGCAATAAAGTATTAACACGAGAGTGACGTGCTAGGACCACGTGACCATGAATGTGTATAATATCAAAGATTATTGACACCTTAATTTAAGGTGCCATTCAGATGAATTGTACCCGCATTAACCTAAGGAATAGATGGGAAAATAACGGTTAAAAATCACGTAGTAAAAACCACCGTGAGTGCACCCGACCGAGATTCGAACCTCAGGTATTTTAACCTGTCGTCAGTGGCAATAAAGTCCGTTGCGAGGTTGACGTCTTAGACTGCGTGACACCATGCGCGGTTGTCGGGAAGGGAAGACTGGTACATAACCTGTTTACTCTCTAAACGTTCACTGAATGATTTCTTCTGGTGTGGCGGTGTTCCGATGACAGCCACTTGGTTTGGCTCGGGTAGAGAGAAGCCATTACATGTTCCCCACCCCTCCTTCCCTTCACATGTACACATCTCTCAAGAGTCAAACGGAAGAGTTATGTTCACTGGCCAGTGATACAAGCTTGTCTTTCTCGTGTCAGCCAATCAATCATACGTTCATTTTTACTTTCTCAGGGCAAAATAGGTACAAGTGCGACGACAGGGAGAATATACAAGATATTTTTCAATACAATTTTTATTCAGTTAAAAATTGAAATAAATCTCATTTATAAATTTAATTTAAATGATAAATATTTTGTGGACAAAAATTTAAAATGATTAAATGTTTTCATTTAGTAAGAGGGACAAGAACAATTTTGGATACTAATTTGCACTAATTGAACCGGTTTAGTAGGCAGAAGCATTGCATTCCAACTTTCATAACAAGAACCTTTAATAAAAATACAAACAATTTTTTTTTATGCGAACAAAATCGGTTTTACTATATTATTAGTGTTAATTTATATATATTGATAATATCTATAAAATATAACAACTACAGGACAAATCAATTGACGTATGGATAGTTTAAGTACTCGTATATCTAGTAGCTTTTTCTAGCTTTCAGATATGCGAATTCCTCAAGAAAATTGGTGTATTCTGATGTAGTTTATTAAACAAAGTATTATTATTATTATTATTATTATTGCTGCTGCAGTGGCACTCCTAGTTGTGAAATGAACAGATAAACATTCACTAGTTGATAACCACATCCACCAAACACGACAGTCAGATGCTCAGATACTCCCGTGTCCTTAAAGTTCCGACATTAAAATGAAGTAGCAGGCCAGGAAGGTTTTCCCCTCTCCTGCTTGAAGGTCACGAAATAATAACCACAACCGTGTTAGTCTTTTGTTTGATGGATTGACAAGAGTGGCGCAGGCGCTTGTTCAATTTCTCTAGCTGTCCCCACGGCTCTAGCTATACCCCTACCCCTTCCCTTGTTTTTTTAAAACCTTCATGTATCATCTGGACCCCCCAAGGTTTCGACGTCCTAACAAGCAGCGTCAACTTTTATTATTTTGTTTTTGTTATCTCATTATTACGTTTCCACCTTTGGGAAACTTCCATTAGAAATATATTTTCACCTTGTGTGTGTGTTTTGTTTTTTAAAACAAACAGATGTCAGTGTGTTCATCAAGATGACATGGGGAAGGGGGTGGAGGGGTTGTTCAAAATTAAGAGTTATAAAAAAATTACAAATAAAATAAGATTATCCATTAATAATCTAGATGCCATTATTTGTTATCATAGCTTTAAGATAAAGAAAAGAAGGTGGAAATTTTAGGAACCATACCAAAACTGTCCGCTACCTTAGCATGTCTGCCTATTGAGCTAATGGTCCCGGATTCGATTCCTGGCACGGTCGAAAAATGTATCATAAGTAAAATGTGGGTTACCCCCTTTCACAATGATAAATTAACGGCCGGGGTCTGGATCTTGTTTTTGTTCTAGATTTAAGTTAGTTTATAAGTCGTGTGTTGATATAATCAGTCGACTCAGAAAATGTATGTTAAACACCTTAGGTAAATGAAATGCAAAATTTACCATAATTCACCTGGAGAGAGGACAAGATAAATTAACTCTACTTTTTTTAATTAATCTCAATTTTACAGTATACTTTTTTATAATCAAGTGTTTTCTGTCACTAATAACCCAGACGTGTTAAGTGACTGATAAAACAATAAAATGTATTCTATAAAAATGAAATCGAACAGAAATAACTATCACATCCGATTCTTATTCTGGTCCTTGAGAACAATATTTCACCAGCGCGTGGTCTAAATGTATAAATGTCAAGCTCATTTAGTCTGGATTGCCGGTGATGAGGAGACCGGGGCTCGAATCTCAGCTGTTTCTACCGAGGTTTGTTTTCCCGAAATAGTTTATCACTCTCCCTCCACGCAAATGCAAATACATTTCCTTTATAGGATACTTTATACTTACCTTATTAACGTTATCAATAAATATATATAAGATGCCTATATATATACATATGTGTGATTATTTAAATAGAAAAATGACACCTGGAGTCTGGACACGGGAATCGAGCCCGGGACCTTTGATTAAACTGTTATATTTATATACGGCTATAACCGTACTTAGCAAATACTACAATAGCTTGGCCATTTATTCAATTTTATTCATACAAAGTCTATGCGTATGACCCGAACGGGTAGTGAGAAGTGATCGGCGGGTTACGGGTTATGGGTTACGTTCCCGACCATAGCATCATAATTATTCCAACTGTTTTAGGTTTCTCTTTCACAAAATTTAAATTGTATTAATCATAAAATTCTTAAACAGGCTGTTTTAAAAATATATTAATACAAAAACATGAGTAAGCCTTACGAGACATTCCAACATGAACTTGTGCTGTTATTTAAAAATGTATAAATTAATTTCTAAAATGTAGATAAATAAAAGTATACAATTATTTTGTCCACAACATCTCACTACCCTCAATGCAACCGGCAAAGGATTCGAACTCCTACTTTCTCGTTACCAGAAACCCAGACTAAAATATGATATTGACATTTATACCACATGCTCACCGGTGAAGGTAAATAAAATTTAAATGAAGGGAATAATATATTTATCACAAATAACGCATTAAATTGATGAAAACCGTTTTGAATTTAAAACTATTTTAAAGATTCAGCTGTCCGTTTTTAAATGTTTTATTTTTAGTGTTGCGGTTGCGTTTAGAGACCTTGTTTTATGTTTTATTTTAAAACGTGTACTAGTGCTACTTATTTATTTAGTATGCATAAAGTTACACAAAGAATCACATATCTAGCATAGTTGTAAATTATTTCTTATAAACTCTGTAGGTATATTTTAATATTTACGATCCCAAGTTAATACTCATTTTTAACCATACTGCTTACTTCCAAAGTGAGACTTTTTTTTTTGCGGTTAAAGAAGACACATGTTTAAGTGTATTGTGGAATACTAAATAGTCAGTTTCTTTTAAAGGCCAACTTACAGTGAATGCTTCGTAATAAATCTGGCGTGTGAAGGTAAAAATGACTAATTATTAATAATTTATTACTCGCGAGTAAGTTGGTAAAAGTGTCGGAGGGTAAAGGGGGGTGGGGCGGGGGGAGAAGAAGAAACATGACATCCTGGCTTCTTGAAACCTTGCTACAATGCGCAGGGGAGAAAGAGAGACACACACATTCATACAAAGTGAGATGGAGATTACCGGCCTTCGTTATAGCGGAAGTCTTATTCTATACCAAAAAAAAATCAAGTTAAGAAAAATAATTCCCCAATTAAAGATTCACATTTTACAGGGGAAAATAATTAGCCATGTCAACTTTGGTCCAGAAAATCACTTATTTTCATTAAAATTATTTATTTCAACATTGGTAAACCGTTTTATGTTTTTAACACACCTGGAAAGCTGGGAAAATACAGGGAGGTTCACATAAATCTACTGGAATATTTGGTAATTTGGGACATTAAACTGCAAACTTTAAATATTAGGCCTTGGCCACATACAAATAATAGAAACAGACTCTCAACCTTACGGGGGTTTCGCTGCGCTCCTTTGGCCAGCTTGAGTCCTTCAACACTGGACCTCGCTAGTGTCACTGCTGGGTGATGATAGGACTAACCGCAGCGATCCTAGTGGAGAAGGACTCAAGCTGGCAAAAGGAGCGCAACCATCTTAACCTGGAGGCTGAGTGTATATTATTTGTCTGTGACCTTGTCCTAGAAGAAAAAGTTAGCTCAATTGGTAAACACACTGCTCCCCTCCCTTTTTTTTATCATTAAAACATTTTTAAAAAAGCATAAATCTCCTCCCCTTCAAGGTCAAATAATCCTGTTATAAACACTAAGGGCAAGATTTTACAAAATCTTTTTTTTTTTTATGTAAATTGAGATTTATTCCTCCAAACTCTTCTCTAAAGGGTCTGGATGGATGGGAATTCCTTCTGAAAAACCTGGACAAAACAAGAAATTTCATACTAAAAAAATAGTGACAGCCCTGTTAATGTACACTTTTCTTTTTTAAATAAATGTTTTTTCTATATTTGGATTATTTATAAACGGACTTAACCTAGGACAGTGTATCGCGTGGGGTTGAAACACTTTTTCGACTTTTAGCTTTGATATCTATTCTTCAAGGTGAATAAGTTATTATAATGTTTATTCTACAATTTAGAACTATTCTATTTTATTTGATAGGACTGTATGAAATAAAAATAAAAGCGTTTTAAACTGTAGAAAAAACCTCCAAGCTGTTTTTTGGTCATCCACCTCCGACAGTTTACTGTAGCAATCATTTGTTTGGGGGAGCGGTGCTGCAGGAGTTCGATTTGCTTGCATCCAAAAAATCCATCAACCTCGATGGTTAGTTTCTGCTTTCATACAATCATAATATAACCAATTTAAAATCATTAAGGTGGAATTTTAGGGAATAGGATTTAAGGACAACGTTTTTGCAGTTTTTATAGCAAAACTTTTTTTTGTCAAAATAAATCAAATATTGCTCACATAGGGTGCTATCGACAGTTCTTAAATATCTGTCGAGAGTGTTTTATAATTTCATGACAATTTCTTTTCATTTAAAATATTTGTCATACAATGCTGCTATGCTCGTGACAGATATTCAACAACTGTTTATATCATCATATGAACAAAATTAAACTTCATGTTTCTACTGGAGCAATATTTCATTTATTTTATAAAAAAAAGTTTTGTTATAAAAACTGCAAAAACACAGCCCTTAACTTGCGTTCCCTACACTTCCACCTTAAATCCAACATTTGTGAACAAACAGTAACGTCGAACTTGTTCAGTTTGATTTGCCGATGTCGGGGAGTTGAAGGTTCAAATTCTGGTATGGTTGAATGGAGATGTATTATATCTAAATTGTTTACCACTCTCATTCCACGTAAACGTGGCTAAATTTCTTCTAGTTCTTAACCCTCCTCATGTCTACCCCAATAGTAGTATAGCCCGGCCGAGCAGTAAGATGCGGTGGAAAAAATAATAACTGAACAACCAACATTTATACCTGAGTAGATAAGTTAATAAGATATGTTGTTGAAAAATATATTGAATTATTCATTATATATTGGTTTATAAAATATAAACTAATGTTTTGTTTTATTTTTTTTCAGATTAACATAGCGGTCCAATGTCTCAGCACGGATTTTAGTAGTCAAAAAGGTGTTAAAGTAAGTAATTACACTCCTTATTATGATAAAAATAATCCATAATAAATACACATTAAAATGTTGTTATCCTTCCTTCCAAATTGTTTAGCTTATGCTTATTCTCTTATAAGGAAGGAGCATTTATATTTATTATTTAGGTATAACAGTGGAATTAAACCGTTGCCAGAGTAGTTGACTGGCGTTGACCCCCACCTCCCACCCCCCTCATGAGCTCTAGATCTCATTTCATGCAACGCATCGGAATTTTCTTAAAATTCACCTCCCTCCTTTTGTATCCCTAAAATAGTTCAATTTTAGATAGCTAAATCGTGAATAAGAAACGTAGTTTACAGTAAAGTTATATTTGTATTATTTAATGTATTAGTTTCGAGTGACCTCTTTATATGAAATAAGTACATATTATCTTTAGAAAAATGTATTATAGTATATTTTAAGGTGCGGCAGAAGGGAGCGCAAGTATTTCTTCAATTTTTATACAATAGAAATGTTTTGGCAAAAATAAATTGAATATTTCTCCAGTAGCAACATAGTTTATTTTTCTGCACATGCTGATATCAACAGATCTTGAATATTGGTCAAGGGTGTCATGGAATTTTGTCAAAACTTTTTAAATAAAGAGAAAATATTTTTACCAAATTCCAGGACGCCCTTGACAGATATTCAAGATCTGTTGATATTAGCATGTGCAGAAAAATAAACTCTATGTTGCTACTGGAGAAATATTGTATCTATTTTGACCAAAAAAATTTAATGCTATAAAAACTTCCGCACCTTAAGCATACACTTAAGGAACAGACACAAAAATAAGCTAATTATACTATCCAATCTGAGGGATGAGGATGAGAAATATGAAAATTAAGGAACCACATAATCATTCACTTTGCAAAAGTAAGAACAACCCAAAATTTCGCCCGGTTTGGATTGAGCCCTGTAATTTTGAAGCAATATCGTGTTCTATTTTCTCAACCCTTGCCCCCTTGTTAATTAATTTAAGCTCAACATTAATTATCAATGAGCGTACAGCCCAAACGGGTAGTAAGACGCGTAAAAATATTATCAATAATCAGTTAAATGTTGTCAAGCTTAAAACATTGTACTAGCCTACACACAATGTAAGCCAATATGGACATTTTTTATAACATTTTTAATTTGTTTATTTTTCCAAGAAATTTTTCACTAACTACTCTGAGTCACTTTTGTTCAAAGATTCAGTCATTTTCACAAAATTAAAGACATTGAATACATGTAACTGCCAAAACACGAATTCTAGTTAGTTTGCTAAATGACCGGCCACGTATAGATTTGGCCACCGAAATCACCCAAAACATTTAATATAAAGGCCTAATAATTTACCAGCATATCGAGCTTTGGCCGGCCATTTCTAGATATGGCCGTAGGAAGTCGGCCAAACCAAATAATTTGCTTTATCTCACTTATATTTTATTACATATATTACATAATAAGCATTTTCTGAAAGCTTAACAAATCACATAAAAGAGATGAACAAACGATCTTAGCACTGTGAAGCTTTTTTTTTTTTACTTTAACTTGTTTGTGCAGTCTGAGCTGTTATGACATTTGAAGTTACACAACATACTAGCTCGTTTACACTTGCATCGACTTGTTGAACGTTTTCTTGAGCAGAAATAACTTGAAAATCCTTTACCTCCACTTAAAGACTGACTTGATTATGCTGCTCTTAATGATTTTTTTCATCCGGAATCGACTTCAAATTAATGGTTTCAGCTATTCCCTTTCTAGTTCACTCTACCGTCTATTTTAAGTACCACGTTTACAATCATTATTAGTAAATTGTTAGTTTCAGTTATTTCCTGTCTAGAGGTGGATTGGGGGGCATCCGGTCCGCGTCCGGTCCCCACGGTTACCTCCCCCTTAAGGGCCCCATTGGTTAGGTTAGTATAGGTTGGGAATGTTTTGTGCTAAGCCCCAGCTACAAAGTCCGTAAGCTCCCGATCCTTATAGCCCTTAAGCCCTTAGAAATGGAAATTACGCATATACAATCCGTGTCTGTAATCACGTGACCGTGTCAACCAATGAGAAAGTTGGAAACAACGTCTAATTAAACTCTTTGAAAGAAAATTTTTTAGAGCCAGATGCAGGCAGAAGGCATCTTTGAAGCAGACGATATCACAGCTAAATAATTATTAACACAAACACAACATATTTAGATAAAAGTCCAGGATAGGCTACATTTGTAAGGTAGGTCAAGTACAGTCACAAATAACATATTTAAAACATGAGCTAGTTTGTCTAATTGCTAATAATGCCATTGGTGCTTTCATTTCGATTACTTTGCTGTGGTTGGCAGTCCTTTGCAGTCCGTATTGACTAGTCCTTAAGCACCACTACAGACTCTATATCCATAAGGTGTGTAACACTGCGTAAGAGATCAACTCCACACTAACAGATTGGACTGTCTACAGACTCCTTATCCTTAATTCCTTAGTCCTTACCACTGCGTAAAAGTTGACTCAACGTTAACTTTCTTAGGACTAGTCGATACGGACTGCTAAGGACTGCCAACCACAGCAAAGCAAAGGCACTAAAACACCAATGGCATTTTCATAGCAATTAGGCAGACTATCTAATATTTTAAGAAATATATTATTTGTGATTGTACTAAACCTACCTTTCAAATGTAACCTATCCTAGACGTTTTATAAAAATATGTTGTGTAGTTATTTGTGTTAATAATAATAATTGTTCAGCTGGGATATCGTCTGCTTGCGCCTATCTCTAGAAAATTTCCTTTCAAAGAGTTTAGTTCGACGTTGTTTCCAACTTTCTCATTGGTTGGCGTAGTCATGTGATTACGTATACGGACTGTGTAGAAGCGATTTCCATTTCTAAGGATCATTAAGGACATAAGGATACGGAGCTTACGGACTCTGTAGATTGGCCTTTATAAAGTTAAAGTTGAATCAACATCTACGGAGTGATAAGGACTAAGGAATTAAGGATAAGGACTCTGTAAACAGTGCTATCCGTTAGTGTGGAGTCGATCTCTTACGGAGTACTACGCACCTTACAGATACGGATTATATAGATGGGGCTTTATACTACCCAATACGCCTTATACTACCCAATACGCCGAGCACTGGCCAGACTTTGGTGGTCAATTTGCGGTTTTACTAGCCAGATTGGGAATCCAAATTTTCCCTAATCAATATTTAGCTATTTAACTGAATCAGCTGGCCATTGTGCCATGAGTCAGGCCAATTCGCGAAGTAGCCTGTTATGGGCGTTGGCCGTAAAGCATACATGGTTGGATGCTTGTCTTATAGATAAGCAGTCTAAAACCCTCCCCTGTTTGGCGGACCTGTAGTTTGCAGATTTCCATCAGGGGACAGAGACCCCCTAGAAGCAAGTCGACCCGTCACACAATGCGATTTCTGGGTTGCCTATCTATAGTTGTGACGAGCCTACCTTTCTAACTACAGTTTTAATATAAATAACAAGTCACGATGACCAATTATGGTTGAAATTAGTGAACAACATGACTACTCATGAAAGCAGCAATCAAAATACTTCCATCCCAAATGTGTTTATTTCCCAACCTATGTTTTAGTGGGTAAATCCGACCGTTATCAATACTTGGCAGTTGCCTTCCCTAATTACATTCCCTTGTTTTTAGATATCAAAGGTAGTGTCCTTGTCTTGATAAAAGCCCAATATCTCAAAGTCCTCAACTCTTAAACCAATCCTCTCGCATCTTAATTGCAAATATTTGTCATCTTAATTGTATCTGCTTTATAATACAAGTAATACAGATGTTATTATACAGGATCTCGTGCCAAGAAATATATTTGGGCAGGGAGGAGGTGAGGGGGAAGAGGTTAGGCACTTTTGGTGAAGTGTTAAAACGGGAGAGGGCAAGGAATACTTTTAACATTCAAACTGCACTTTAAAGTTGATTTTTTAAAACATAATTGAGGCTGTAAGTTCTTTGAAGTTTATAAGACTCCAAAACTTTATCACCCGCTTTAGTGTTCGTATAATCTGAACAGGTAATAAAAGAATTTGTCATCCTAAAAATTAAGGAAGAGTAAAAAAATTATTAATAATATTTCTGGATGGATTCCCCCTCCCCTTATTCAGTACATTGTTATTACAGTTTTTTTGAGGTCGACTGCTGAGGGAGGCTGATTGATCAAGTATCAATATAGGCACATACCATCAACTGCTACACATATGTTATACCGGTTTATACCGTGTTAAACCTATCATTCACACATCATTAACAAAAAAACAAACCAGTACCTAGGGTCATGAGGTTTAAAATACCAAGTTTTCAATATTCTGGATTCTAGCTGTCGATAAGGTCGAGATTAGAATCTTATCCAGGCGCACTTGTGGTGTTTTTTTCCTTTGATAATGTCCTACCCATAAAGTAAGCCATAAAAAAAGGGGGATATATAACACTTGTGTTAAGGACAGTGTTTTTTGCAGTTTTCGTATGTTTGGTTTAATAAAGTAAAATATTGCTCCAGTAGAAACATAAGAGTTTAATTTTCTTTACATGGTGATGTCAACAGTTGTTGAACATCTACCATGATCATAGCGGCATTAGATGAAAAACATTTTAAATTAAGAGAAAAAGTCGTCATTAAATTCCAGGACACCCTTGACAGATATTCAAGAACTGTTTATATCACCTTGTGTAGAAAATTAAGCTCTTATATTTCTAGTGGAGAAATATTTTATTTAGTTCTCTACGTCCCCAACTTAATGTATTTTCTTGCGCTTTCTGTCAACAGAGCTGAAACGAGGTATAGTCTAATATCGTGCGTTGTAACGTGGATTTTATGTATCAGTGGTTCCTTCCTGTAATGTGAACCATTCTTTACTTGATATATAATGGGAGGGAGGACAAGGCTGGGGGCACTTGACAGCATTCTCAACTGGACATTTTTGTGGTTATTTATAAATCTACCTCTCTTTCTCCCACATTTTCTCTCTTGACAGTAAAGTAACGAGTGCTTAACATAATACTTGTATATCCTTCAGAAGAAATTCCATTAGTTTTAACCACAAGGAAATATAAGGAAGGTAACTGTAAAATATACGTAATAATTCATGTACTTCAAAGGGAAGGAAGGCCAGGAGGGGTGTGTGGTGAATAAAATGAGGGGGACAGATGGTCTAGATTTACTTCATAAAATGTACATTTATTATCTCAAGGAAGAATTTAACAATATGTCCGTTCCTTTGTCGAGTCGGTAAGAAATACGTCGACAGTTCTTTGTCCGTTGATAACAGCTTCATGGGAGAATCGAGAATGGGCGATTTCTTGCTTCTCTTTCAAAGGGGCCTTAGACCTCCTTATACCACCATCTCGTACGCTCTAGTGCTAGTAGTAACTATCAGAGACATAATCTCTTAAAGCATGGGAAAGAAAAAAAATTAGAGAAAACGGGAATGTCTAGGACACTGCACCATCCTTCTTCTGGAGAGATAATAGAAAACTACATTGGGGGAAAATCTGGATCCAGCTTTGGTTTCACCCTCTTCAGTGGCCGAACGGTCTAAGCTGTCACTCGTTTTAGACTGACCTGCTGATGACGAGGAGATCGGAACAAGAATCATGGTTGGGTCTACTGAGGGTTTTTTCCTTAAAAATTGTTTCCCACTCTCCTTCCATACAAATGCGGGTAGACTACCTCTAAAACACTTCATTTTCTCATCCCTACTCCACTAGAGTAATTATCATGTATTCGAAGCGTGTAACCCGAACAGGTAGTAAGACGCGGTGATAAAAAAAGCCTGTAGTCTCAAGATCCAGAGTCAAAGCACACCGTCCTACTCTTATGTATTAATTACGCCTTTGGTTTTAGGGATTAGGAAGGATATATTTAAAAGAAGTGTACCCACATTTGCGTGGAGGGAAATTGAAACACCATTTTGGAAAAACCACCCTCAGTACACCCGACTGAGATTCAAGCCTTGATCTCCCAGTCATAAGCAGACTAGTTTACTGCGAGAGTAGCGCGTTAGACCAGGTGGCCATCGAAGTGGACTTGAAATAAATAAATTCACAATGTAACATGAATTTAAGGTTTTTCTCGCTGATTTCAGCATGCTATTACATTTAACTTGGGGAGGGGATCGGGTGGTAGCCAGCATCCATTGTCAAAAGTGGGCGCCAGTTTAAGAAAAGGTTGGGAACCACTGGTAAAGAATAGAGTTTAGTATTGCTTTCGTGTTTCTGAATTTGTTCTGCTTATTCGTTGTTTAAAACAAAAATTATTATTTTTCTTCTCCGATTCCATCTCCGGTAAAACAGCCATAACAACTTCACGTATTCATCATCAAGATCCATTTCGAAGTGTGTTCACTGAACAAGTGGAGGGGTTAGCTAATACAGCCACATGCGTGGCTAAATTTCGTCAAGTATACCACCACACTCCTCCTCGACACAGGTCGTTCCGTGTTAACAGTTTAATAAATTTGCCGTCACCTCGATGTAAAACGCTCCCCGTCTGTCCTTACCCGTAAGTGCATTTGTCTGTTTTAAAGTTGTCGATGCTCCTTATGTTTTTTTTTTTTGGAAAACCCTATCCCAAAATGTCATATCAAAACCCATCTCGCGGCCGATTAACCTGGTTGTTAGATACATGACCACGTTCGGACCAGAAATCGCACGGAAGTGTGGTTTTCTGTATTTTCCCTCGACAACCGCGAAATTCGGCAAAGTGTAATATTTATTTGAGTTATTTAACGTGTACTTTCTGAACCGACTGATTATATTAGCACACGAGAATTTTCCCGGGAAAGATATTTCCACATACCTTTCAGGGTTATTTTACTTGCCACAATCGACATGGGATTGGCGGCTTTACTTTCCCTCCGAAGGAAGTTGTGCTACAGATTTTTATCACTCAAGAAAAATCCGTCAACCACGGAAGGGTTTGAACCCACGAGGATCGGTTCCTTGGGCGAGTACTTTAACCTAAGACCATTGAGGTAGAGCTCAGTGATTTTTATACCAACTTTGTTTTAATTTTATTTTCACTGGTCTCAATTTCACTGATTTCTAAGACTCCAGGGTAACGCAATACGATTCTATGCCTGGCTCAAGTTTTTTTTAATCTTACCTAATTTACGCGTCATCCGTGGTACGAAACGAGTTCTCAGGGATTGTTCCCTTCTCGTTTTGATCCTCGTGTTTGTTGTGCCCACAGGGTCTACCCCTCCACGTCCAGATAGACACCTACGAGGACCCACGAGATGGCCCAGTCTTCCACAGGGGTTACTGCCAGATCAAGGTCTTCTGTGATAAGGTGAGTGGGCTCTTTGCCCTTTTAAAAAAATCCATGATATGCTGTATCACTTTATCGGCTTTAACTTACCTCAAAGAACACAGGGAAGGGTGGGGAAGGTGTCTTTAAGAGCGGCTGAGTAAGCATTGCTTGGAAAGAGTGATAAAACAAACATTGGAATACTCACTTTTCCCTCCCAGATTTTTTAAATCGCTTTTTATCTCAATTTTTAGTAATATTGTGTTGTGTTTCAACTTTATTAATCATTATATACTTTTGGGTGTCTGATATTAGTTAAATATGATGTAATAATTGGCACGGGGGCACTGTATTCCTTACGTTGTTGCTTTAGTAAAAACAAGCAGTTTAATATATATTTATTATAATTAACACTTTCTTCTCTATGTATATAGCCATGAACTTATCAACGTTATCAAGAGACTCGCTACCCAACACTTTCACACCCTCCCTTGCGGTTCTTTTTTTTTCAGTGTCCCCCCTCGAGCCGCACCCCAGCACTCAACTCTTCCTACAGCCTTTTTTCTACCTCTAATTTTCCCAGTCCTATTCTTACACTTCCTTCAACAGTGAATAATGGAAATCTTCCCCCCCAACTCCCTCACCAACCTTCAACTAATCACCTCAGCTATACCATCACAACAATGTATATTCTACCCTTACATCTCCACATAATAAACATTATACATATTCGGGAAACATATCCTTATAAAATTCAAAATACTTAGTATAATAAAATATTATTGCAACATTGGCTACATCAATTGTTATGTTTTTCGGAAATAGATAGTTGAATTTAATAAAAACAAAATTAAATCTAAGTGTTGGCTTACTAAATAGAAAGGGGCAGGTGATCATTTTACTTTTAGCAAATTTTAAATAAGAAAACTCCATGGAGTCAGCCTGCAATTGAGCCTTACTGACAGAGCGACCGCCGCCGTTAGTTACGACAGTGCCAACATTTGCCGGTGGAGAGTGTCATATGGTCAGTACATTGACCATATCTCAGTTTTCTATGCCGGAGTTGCTTCTTATTTATTCAAGTAGCTCCTCATTTGTCCTCACGAGGCGGAGTATGACCTCGTTCCAAACCCACTGCTTCAAAGATAAATTTTGGAAGCTCCGGGGATACTTGAAGAAAGCAATGTAAATTGTTGCACCAAAATGTGTCATTCAAAACGCTGCCAAAATTGTAATAAATTTGATACGGGGAATTTGGTATAACATGTACAATTCAGGGGAATTTTAAAGTCACTGGGATTTTCAGATAATTCTACAATGATTTAATTTTTTTTTATCATTACGAACCTAGCTAAATGTAACTATTACTCCCATTCATAAAACTTTACGAAGAGTTTCATATAAAATACGGGGGAAATGCATAATTGTTTGTATGAAAACTCTTGAAAAATTTGTATTTCATATATTTTTCAGGGTGCATTCTGTCACGTCGCGTGGTTTGTTTTGAAGTTTAAAGCACGCAGGACCTTCAAGGGTTTGAAATAGTGTCGTTCTCGTTGGGACTTTTATCAAAAGAACCGCTTCTTGTATAAACTCTGTGGATTGCCTAAACAGTAATTATATTATATAGTTTTGTTGTATTTTAAGCTAACCAAGGCAGGGTGTCTACCCACTTATGTAAACCATATTTCAGTAACCACACATGCATATTCATGACCATTAAGGGCAAAAAAAAACTAGCTACTCCCTCATACCGAGATTTTAATTCGAAATTTCCTAAATTCTGATTTTTTTTATTTTCTCATTTCTCATTTATGCCATCACTGGGAATCAGGTGTCATTTTAAGCTAATATTGAGAAAAGTATTAAAAATATATTATTAGCTACACAATGAGCTTGGCTCACAAAAATTCATGACCTGAAAGCTGAGTTCATTACTTTTTAATTACTTTCATAACTAAAATCTCATTTAATGACTTTTCCATGACTAGTAGACAGCCTGAAGGAATAATAAACATATATGTCCTAGCCTGTTATAAACATCGTATCGTTGCAAGAAAACTTAACTAATTGAAATAATTAGTTCAAATTTTGCTAAACTATCGCGTCCATGTAGATTTCCTTATTTTATAACAAGTGCATGATGATTATATGTTGTTATTTATACACTTGAATTAAAATAACCCGTTAAAAAATTAATACATGTGTATCTTGTTACAACACGCCCTTGTATCTTATACTAATTATAAAAGTAATTAACTAGAAAGAGATGTTACAATATACGTGAGTACTTGTTTCAATGGACACAGAGATAATGTTATGATTGAAGCAGCTGCTTCGCCGTGTAGAACGTCAGAAGGTGGAAGTCTGCTTACCAACTCGTCTAATTCCTCCGCGCCGTCAGGAGATTTGACAAGTGACGTTTTTGGCGTACCATTAAATGCCGAGAGGCTGTCTCGTTGTCTGGTTTCGTTCTGTCAAACGACCTGCCCGTGGGAGGGGGGATAAAGGAGTGAGGTTACTTTCGAGATTACCTCTGCTCGGGTACGTTTCAAACCTCCGCTGATTCTCAACAACTACTGGATGGCATGCTGAGAAATAATGTGGGCTCATGTATGTAGTCCAAGCAAACGCTCTGAAGGTGGGTTCCAATTAGACCACTCGTATACAGTCAGATCGCCTTAGAAACTAACTTCTGGAAAATGTAGTAAATCAAGCAGTTAAAACCTATTTCTGCTCACGAGTGAGCCTCTTAAAAACTATATCACATTCCTGGCTCCCGCTCTAACCAGGTGATAGGGGGGTCTCTGACAAGTAATGTATAAGTAGAGCTCTTGGCAGGTAGTGATTGATAAATTCATGTATATTTTGGTTCAGACTTTACCTGCGGCAAGTAAGGGTTAAGTAGAGCTCTTGGCAGGACATGTTTGTTGTGGGCACGAATATCCTTGTCCAAACTGTATCTTTGGCAAGTAATGGTTAAGTAGAGCTCTTGGTGGGTCATGTTTGATATATGTATGTATAGTCTGGTCCAGACTGTACCTGCAGCGAGTAATGGAGAAGTCGTGTCACACTATGAGGGGAGGGGTAAGTTTCCTTAGACCCACAGGTTGGCTGAAGGTGGTCTCTTGTCTCTATGACAGATAGCGCTTGCTATCTGGGAAGAAGGTTATAATTTGGTGTCCTGTCAGGAGGGATGGAATTATCCTGCAGGTGTTAGCTGGGTAGTAAGAGGGGTGAAATTGAATTAACTCTTTCCTTAACACGAAAGTTTTTCACACCATCACGAATACCTGCTGTGACGTCACTTATCTTTGAGAGAATTCTTATATAACCTCTCGTGTATTTGAAGTGAGGACTACAACAACGTTACCAATGTGTATGGGTATTAATATTGCTCCCACCTCTATCTTTGGACACTTCTTAATCACACAGTTATGGCGAAACAATTTTGGTTTACGATTTTCTTTTAAGGCCACCGCCTTCTTGAAAGTACAGTACACATCCCCAAACTGCGGTATTCCTTATCAGAATAGAGCTATGCATGCTCAGGAACCCTAAAATAATCCTAGATTAAGAATCTTCTCTTGTGACCTATTGAAAATAACATAATTTATTTGAGGAAGGTTAGTGTCACTGCCTCTATAGTCTAGTGGAGAGTTCCTGGCTACAGATCCAGAGGTCCCAGGATTGATCACCGGCGATTCCAAAGTTTATTTGTGAAGCATTGGGTCTGGATCGGGGTCAAACTTCGTGAGGACAAATGTGAAGCTACTTGAATAACGAATTAGCAGCTCCGGTTTAGAAAACCAAGATTAACCACCAGTGTGTTCGTTGTGCCGACCACATGACACACTCTATCCACAAATGTTGCCACTATCATCGGTAACGGCGGCCGCTCGGTCGGTATGACTAGCTTGTGGGCTCACACCATGGAGTTTAGTTCTATGTTTCTCAATCTTTTTGTTAGTCCCCAAACTGTTACCAATTTCGCGTAAACATATCGTTGAAAATGAGATAAGTGTACCTTTTCATTAATATTGTAAAACTTGAAATTGAAGGTTTTCAATCGTATGGACGTATTGATTACTCTTCTCCAATTTTGGTGTGAGCCATATCTATAAATAAAAAACAAATTCTTGTGTAACGTGGCATTTCTGGATGTCACCAACGCGTATCAGCGCTCCGGTAGGTGGCCCCCTTAACCTCTTCAACACATAGTTCTAGTTCAACACTATTGCTGTCAGAGACAAGAGGGGTGAATCAGGTATAGCTAGCACTATTATCAACAACATCATCATAGATACGTCTCGACACAAGTCTATTGGCCACTAAATTCAATTAGCGAGAAATTTGATGTCCTAACAATTAGCTTGAAATAAAGATGAAAAAACCCCATTTTAGATTAAAAAAAAAATAAACACTACCTCAATGCATGTGGTAGGAAGTGAACCTTGACCTTCCAAGTCCAAGTCTGGCGCCTAGTTTTCTTAAACAACACTGTCGGTTATTACCCATTTCAATGGCCGAATGATCTACTCAAAGGCGTAACTCTCGTGTTAAGACTGTCCTAATGATGACGGGAAGATCGGGATTCGAATCCCGGTCGGGTATACTGAGGGTACCTTATCAGTATAACCGGTCCGGTACAGTTGGCCGTCATGTCTGGTTGAGTGCTCAGTTAATGGAGGTCGGAGCGTGCCACCATTACTCTTCCTATAGCGGACCTCTCGCAAGGCGAGGTATGTAACACAATTATATCAAGTATTATTTTAAGCAAAATTATCTCCTCCAACTGGCGTAAATGTATCGGCTAGGCATGCTTAAACCACTACAGACTGAACAGGTAGTAAGACGTGGTGATAAAAATATATATATTTATTGAGGCAACCTTTTTAATTACATAATATATTATTTCTAATATATAATGGAAATTTTTAGGTTCTCTATGTGATTCATTGATTCATTAGCAGACAAAAACACACACATATATATATTTATATATAATGATGTAGGAAATTTTCATTTATTACACCAAATCACTACCATCATTCACAATTAGTAATAAATAACTTGCCAGTATATTTTGTTGGCGTCTTGGAGGATTTAATTGGTAATTCACAATAGTAAAAAAGAAGCATTTAAATATTTGTCGGTTTTATACTCCTATCATAATGATTTATAAAAAAGTTGCAAAGCTCCACACGGTTCTTCAAGGTTAGACATGGAAATATCTTGTAGTTTGCAATATTAGATATTACCCACACTGCACATTGCAAGCGTTTTCCCACGTTGAAGTTTGCGTGCTTATGTACCATAAATAACGAAACAATCGTTGGAATATACCCTCATTGACTTAAATTGCAATTTATATTCGATTTCGAGGACAAAAGTTCTTGTTTCGTGACGTAACATAAAAACAAATTAATATTACTACAAGCTTACATGTCGCACTTTTGGAACACTCTTAGCTACGTTAGTTTTTCATGACGTATTCTTAAAACATGTATTTTTGCCCTGGAATAACCTTTCCGTGTTATAAGTTGTGTGAGCCGGCATTCCAACTGTATAAATCCCTCCATGCAACATAGGACACACCGTGTAGCTGTTACTCTTTATGTTTATTTTCTAGTCTGTCATTAAAAATAAAAGTAATTGAAGTAAAAGGGGGAAAAAAAAGGAAGGAAACTGCCGATACCATAATTTTTGTGATCACCTTGGGCCTACGGGTTAATTCCACATACACATTTAGCCAACAAATTACTGCGGATTTGTCTTCAGGAAAATACTCAGCCATGTCACGTACTTATAACCTCGGGTGATGGTTATAAGAAGTTGTGAACTAATGATGTAAGTTGCATTTCTGTGTATTTAGGATCATGTATGACATGATGGATCCACACTTCTTTTAATAGAGCTTAAACTGTTTGATTAATATGAACATATATACATAAAATTATGTTTACATTATTTCATTTAACTCAAATAAAAAGTAAATTTATTCACAAAGGGTAGTAACAATTCGGGAAAAATTATACTTGAATAACTACTTATCACAAATGCATCTTGCACCTGGAAAAAAAACCTATAGATTTTTATTTATTTTGGTGAAACATTACACTAGTGGCTTGGTCAATTATTTACATATTTGGTAGTTTTTTAAATAAAAAACTAAGTATATTTTAGTTTGAACCATCGAATATAAAAATTAAGATTAATTTATATTATGAAATAGCATACACGTCGGCTAGTTTAAAAATGACTAACAATTTTGATTGTATCTCACTTAGCCTATATATAGGGTAGAATTTTTTTTTAAATAAACTATTTTAAAGATCAAATTTTTCCAGAAATAATATTGCGTCAGTATTAATTTTCCTAGCTTAATATATACATCTCGCTAGCATATCAATAATGTAACTTACTCTATTAATTAATGTTGAGATACTGTAACAAACGCAAACTATTCTTTTTATTACCACGTCTTACTAACTGTTCAGGTTGTAGTATATTTTATAATTACCCTAATTGGGTAAGGCTTAGGAAGGAACCGTTTTAGAGGTAATATTCCCGCATTTGCGTGGAAGAATAGTGGGAAACTGTTTAAGGAAAACCACCCTCAATAGATACGACCGGGATTCAAAACCCGATCTCCCCGTCATCAGCAGGCGCACCTAACACGACCCCATTCGATGGTGTCATGCTCTAAGGCGTCACTCTTGCAATAGACTGGATCACCAATAATAGCGATATCGGGGCTCAAATCCCGGTTGGATTTACTAAGGGTGTTTTTACTAATAAGTATCCACAATCATTCTCCACGAAAATGCGGATTCATTTCATTGATATTATACCTTCACCATCCAAACTTAATTAGTGTAAATTGGTGGATAACCCAAACGGGTAGTAAGACGCGCACACACAAAACAAGTCCTGGCTTTAGGTCTAGTATTATTATTATTATTATTATTATTAGCACCGCGTCTTACTACCCGTTCGGGTTATACGTACTTATGCTAATGTGTAATGGTAGGGTGATTGTGAGATGAAATGGAGGACCTACAGTTTCACATGGGATCCGAACCACGATGGAGGCCTGGCATTCCACACATTCACAAGTTGTGATTAATACACGTCTTGTCAGAGGGGAAGGAAGGGTTTGGCAATCAGATAAATCCGGGACCGAGGATTGAACCCCAGACCCCCAGCACAGAAGTCCAACACCTTACCCCTAGACCACCAGGTCACCTAGGTCTATTATTGTATGTGTCTTCTGAAGATCACGTACAATTTTATATGCTTATAAAGTTTAATCCTACAAAGTATCCTTATTTATTATAATAATTGATATATTTGTAAAGTTATATATCTCAGAACAGTAAATATTAGAAAGCAGAGATGATAGAAAAGTGAATATTCTAAATAAGTCAAAGCATACAACGCTAACCTCCAGTATGTGTGATATTGTTTTGTGACTTGGTCGCTTCTAATACTGAGTATCTCCTGAAAAGAGATCATAGAAAGCTCTCAAACCTCGCGGCCCGTATATGTGTGTGTGTGTGTGTGTTTGTGTGTATGTATGTGTGAGGTGGGCCTAGCCTATGACCATAGTTTTTGATTTATTGCGTGTTAGTGTTTGGGTGAGCGCATGATTGCGTGAGGGGAAGACGACCAGCATGTGTGGACATACATCATCCACTACATTATTATAATAATTCGGTTTATCTCGGTCAAATAACTGTTAAGATGATGAAAAATTATGTAAATTTCGTCTTGATTAGCTTAATTCCCCTTTGAATGTGTGTGTGTTTTTTTAGAGAGAGAAGTTTACACATTCTTATGCAGCTAATTGGTTTATGTGCGCACAACCCTTGATATTACACTATGGAGACCTTAACGCAAGGGTAGAACAGCTTTGTAAATTATCATTCATCAGTGACAAATTAAGTATAATAATTTCATATTAGTGAATTATTAAATGATAAATAATAGAAAAAATTGGCTTGGATGTATTAAGTCCACCTCTGTGGCCTAGTGGTTCATGGCTACAGATCCAGAGGTCCCGGGTTCAATCCCCGGTGCTTCTAGAAGAAGCATTGGGTCTGGAAACGGGGTCAATCTCAGCCTCGTGAGGACAAATGAGAAGCTACTTGAATAAATAAGTAGCAGCTCCGGTCTATAAAACTTAGATTAACGGCCTGAGGGTTCGTTGTGCTGACCCTCTATCCACAAATGTTGGCACTATCATCGCTAACGGCTCTGGCCACTCGGTTGGTGTAGCTCAATTGTGGGCCGACACCATAGTTATTTTCAAAAATATTTAATATTACTAACATGTGCTCTTCAACAATTGTTTTAAGCATACACTTGAATAGAATAAGGATTTCTTTATCTTTTACCAAGCCTCCAGAACCAATCATAAACGAGGCTGGCCTTTACAATTAAATTATATTCTTCTTTTATTACAAATAAACCACGAGAACCTAAGCACACTAATATTTACAAAAATTATCACAATATGTAACCCCAATATAGTAGGCATCGTATCGAGAGTAACGATCTCTTTACTCGAGCCATCAGAACTCACCTCGAGGCTGTCCATTGTTTCCGACGTTAGATACTGCATTATCTCGCAGCTACCGCTTCAGGTGGTCAATTATATATTTATAAAAATAAATGTTGAAAAGGCTCGTCGTCGTCCCCTGATCTCGATAGCTCGTTGGAATAGATGGCGGAATGCTTTGCGTGTCGGCCCAGCGGGTATCTCGGGTGATGGAGTCTTTGTGTGGTTTGTACGCCAGCGAATAAAAAAAGATTGGGTGACGAGAAAGTTACGCTTGACATGTTAAATGGATACTTGGTTTTTCCTCAAACGCGGGAATATTTTAATTGTGTATTTCCTTGCGACTTTTTTTTTTCAACTTCAACGATAATTTAGATCCACATTAATGGTCGTGTGGCCTAAGGCACCAGACTCACAATATACTTGGGTTGCTGTGTTCTGGGAGATCAAGGTTCGAATCTCGATTACTGAGAGGGGTTTTCCGCTCCTCTCTCAACAGTGGTTCGGGTAGCCTTTACTCTCAGCCCTAAACCACATTGTTAATGGCTATGCTGTTAAAAGTTAACAAAAAATATAGCTTAGCCGTTTTTTCCCCCCTCTTGAAATAAATATCTGGTTCCCTTAGACAGGATGATAAGCATGGATTTTAAATACCTGCGACAATATTCAGCTGGAAGAAATCACCCTTGATACAGCCACCGGCTGTGATCGAACCTCCCCGCCTTTTACGCCTGTCTTACCAATCCTACCTTTGCATGTGATGCTCATTTAACTCTTAACTCCGTCGTGACTGATAGTCACGATATAGAACTGATATTTTTTATAATATAATGAGCCTTTAGAATGGTCCAATTACGAAATATGTTTTATTTAATGTGGCTACTTTAATTTTTCGTATTCCTCGCAAAATTTGTTAAAGAGATGTAAAAAAAAACTTGCTTTTTTCATCAAGCAGAAACCTTATACTATTTAGATACAGTCTAATTTTCATATCAAAAATAGAAAAGCTACTAGATTTACTTTCACGTATTCATATGTGAAGTCATGCTATCTGTAGCTGTCTCTTTTGATAGATATCATCAATACCAAACAATAACACTAATAATAGGATCTATAGTAAAATAGTATCATTGTTGACCACACTTTTTCTTAAAAGGTTCTTCCTACCAAAATCTTACTATTCTACTGATTTTAAATTGCAGCGTAATAAATTTAGTTGGTTATAAATATAATTATTAAATTGAGAAAAGTTGTATTATAATGTTCTTAGTTTTAAAAAAAAGCTGAGCTACAAATTAAGGTTTAATAAATGTTTTCGATAGTTGAACTAATTTGAGTAAATAACATGTTAGTTTTTTTTTACTAATGAATCTAAATATGATACATAAGTCATAACATATTGGGTGTTTTCTACTTGACTAGGTAACAATTAAACGTGTTCAATTATTTCCACCTCTCCGAAAGAAGCCATTTATCACGGGCCTTGACTCATGACCTTTGAACTAGCGGGCTCGCAGGCGAAGGGGCTGTCGGCGGCAAATGGCGAGGTCATGTGTTGGGGGGAGATGACAAGGAACCGACCTCTTGTGCATGATCGCTGACTACATTACGTCTGTACTGTCCGAGGAACATGGAACAATCACTATTCCGACCTTGGTAGGGGTTGTTCTCGTGATCTTCATGCCTGACTCTACTCTGGAGGTTGGAGTTCAATCCCAGCAGGCTGCTCTGAAGATCCCTGTGCGAAGTAGGGCTACTTATAATTCTCTCACGACACGAACCCACTCTACTTGTAGGCTACTTCTCTTCTTTTTCCCTCTTAGATTAATTAAGTCGCTTATTAAATCAGACATACCCATTTCAGTGGCCGCATGGTCTATGGCGTCATTCTCGTAATATACCAGAATGCCGATGACAGGGATATCGGGGTTCAAATCCCTATCGGGTGTACTGGGGGTGAATTTCCTAAATGGTTTTCGACTTTCTCTCTAGGTAAATGCGGGTACACATATAAATTTAACCTTCCTCATCCCTAACACCTTAGCGTAATTAGCACATATGCGTACAACCCGAAAGGGTAGTAGGACGGGGTGCTAAAATTAAATCTTATCTCAATCGATAGTGTCTACCTTCTGATCCAAAAGATCTCCAGTTTGAACTCGATTGATGGCTGAAAATGTATTATTTGGATACCGGAGAACCGCATTCACAAAGTGGTAAAATAACAGTTTGGGATTCGGACGTTGTGTATTTACCCGATAATGAAATTACAATTTTCCTCTAATACCTAGCGCACAACACTAAAGTTTATCACAAATCAAGCCACGTCTACTGTGAGAAATTCTATCGAGAGGTGCCAACAGCAACTTAAGATTGTGTTTTTTTTTTATAATTAATAAGTTTTATATTAAAAATAAGTTTAAAATTTTGAGGGGGGGAAAATATTTTACTTGCTGGAAATAAAACACAGTTTTATTGGAGACTAATCAGACCTATTTACTTCAAGACTTTTGAATAATGCTCCATCCAGATGGGTGACAACGAAAAATAAATACAACTTTCAAACTAACTCAAAAAGCGATAGACACACCCAAGATTATTTCAGTAAAACCTGCGATTGGTCTGGGCGGGTTAGTGGGAAAGTGGGGGGAGAGGTGTATAAACGTTACAAAGAGGTAGAGAAGTTGAGGCATTCCAATGAGGACGGAGTGACTCGGGACGAGATGAGCTGCCATGTCCTGCATTAGTAGCGGTCTGTTTGGCGTGTCAGGACTCGGGACTGTTGTGTGCGCATGGATACATCGTGACTGAAAAGGGGGGGTGGGGAGGGTTCACATGTCAGGGGGATCAGGTGAAAGAGACGTGACAACCAACACACAGCGCGGTTGGGAGGGAACAGCTGTCAGGAGTGAAACCCCCACGCCGCGCCAAGAAACTCAGGAAGTCCACCAACCCTACGAACACTTGACTTTAAAGGCAAGATGGAAGGTAAATGCTTGTTGAGGCCCGTATTTATTTACAGTTTTTAACATATAAAACTTTTTGGCGAAAATAAATAAAATATTCCTCCAGTAGACACATTAAGTTTAATCTACATAAAGTAATCTCAACAGTTCTTGAATATATGTCATGGGCGCCAGCGGCATTTTAACATAAACTTATTTAAATGAAGAGAAAAAGGCTTGTTAAAATTCCGCGATGCACATGACAGATCTAAATAAAATTGCTATGTAGAAAATTAAATTATACCTATCCACTGAACTATTATTTTATTTACCATAACCAAACATGATTTTGCTATAAAACCTGCCAAAATATTTACCTAGCTTGAGTTCTTTTCCACCCCCCACCTTAAGACAGGACAGTAAGAAAAAAATAGAACACAACTTGCTATCTGGCTTTCCTAAAGGGACAGTGTGTGGAGTGTAGTGTGTGAGCTCTAAGGAATTGCACCGTTATTCACATCTAAAGAGGATAGATAAACGCAAACTAGAACAACCATCACAGTTGCACTCTGTTTGGAGTTGAGCTCCTTCCTCCCGGGAAAATGTCCGTTCCATTATAAGTGCGTCCATTATTGCCTTAACAAACATTTTAAAACGTTTACATACACTTTGTAGGCCTATAGGATTTTACGTGTGTTTGACATCTAGCCAAGTATATTTTAACCTAAACTTGCGTCCTCACTTTGAACCGAACTATAGATCTCTTGCGTGTTTACTGAACTAACAAGGGGCTATCATATCATAGCTGTAATTGCTTGTGGTTTAAAGGGAACACGTTCAACATATTTGCATTTTTGTTCGTATCACTGGCATCGCCAACTCTCAACCCCCACAAAATTGTTCTCTGTCCTCTCGCCTGGCAAATGCTGGTTCTCTCTTAGATTGAATACCACCTTTTGTCGGAATTACAGGTCTTATGGAGAAAAGATTTATCTTCAGTCTCTCTCGGTTAAACTGTCGACAAATATTCTCGCTCTCAGTTAAGTTGGAAGATGGTGTGCTGGTAAAGGAGCTACTGACAACATCGACGAATGAGCGTTGCTAAACTTGTCCACTATAAACAAATGGTTTATTTATGCGCCTTGTCTAACTACTCATTCGGGCTATCCGCATACTCACACTAATGTGGTAAATGATGAGGAAGTTAAAGTTTAGAGGAGATGTAACCACATTAGTGTGTAAGGAAAGGGGGGGATCTGACCTCCCCGTTACAAGCAAGCCAGTCTCTCTTGAGATTGCCGCCTTAGACCATGTGGTCACCTATGCAGGTTTCTTTCTTAATTTAAGCCTTCAATAGTATTAAATTTGAGAAATATCAAGAACAAAAAAATCCAGCCTAGGGGCGAAAAACCCCCTGTAACGTCTTTCGGCAACCTCACCCCCATAGCTGAAGAGGACAGCGTAATCGTTTGTACACATACCAAGCAATCCATCCATTACCACTCTCTCCGGTATAAAACCATAAATTCGGGCCTCACGTCACTTTTATTGTCTATTTTATTTTTTTAATCTTCTTCGCCTTCTTTTTTTTACCCTCTTCTTATGGCCCCCGTAATTTCAATGCCTCTAATTGGGCACTAAATCGTTCCCCAAAGAACAACTCCGGGAACGAATTACCGCGACCTCAAAATGTATTCTATGGAACGATCTTCGATTCTCACATGTAACAATTATTTTTATCATAGCTATTTTATTTGGCGGGAAGAGAAATATATCTTCGTATTTTCATTCTTGACCCAACTCAGCATGACGCAATTAAACACAACATAATGTATTAAAGCAACAGATAGGCCCTATAATAATCCTTGTGTGTATGAATTACTTTTTGGTTCGGAAAGGTAGGAGAAGGAATTGTAATAGTTTTTGATAGAGTTGATCTGGAAAGAATGCCAGACATCAAGACTTTAATGTATTACCTATAAACCTAAGAGTTATTGCCTTCGTTGAGTGGATAATGTTGTGAGATATAAAAAGTACACCATTCACAGAAATATATTCCGATGGTTAACTTGTATTTGAATCACTTAGTGTATAGTGCTGCATATTAAAAATACAACAATAAGAAACATTAAAATCTAACATGTATTTTATAACTGGACGAAGATATACTTTGTGACATGGTTTATATACATGCCTTCCCCCCTCAACCCTCTCCCACCTACCTACCCCAATAATGACGCATCCTACTTTTGAATATATGCAATTTTTTTTTATTTTTTAACGCTGCTAGATGTTGTACTTAAGTAACTCACACCTCAATCCAAAAAATCGTTGGAGGGAGGGGGGGATGGCAAACGAAAGATGGAATATGTTACCCAGATAATGGTCAGGCACACTATCCCTGCAATATATTTCGCCAACACCGCATGTACATAACTATCTGACAGCTAGAAAAACTTACTCGGTCTACTTTCACGTGTTCATGTATTAATTATTTTGATTTTCAACTGTCACTTTTGATAGATATTATCAATACCTATGGAATATTACCAATATAATAGTAAAATGATATCGATGTAGTAGACAGCAGCTCCTATAAGAGAGGGGTACATGGGGGTACATCGTACCCGGGCGTCCAAGAGGGGCCTGGGAATTTCCTGGGACTATTACTGAACTATTTATATTTTTTTGTCTTAAGTTATTTTCTTTTTTTCAGATAGGATTAATTAATTAATTTCGTTTTTCTAGACATGATTAATAGATAATGGAAGGGGGCCTGAAAATAATTTGTACCCCCTGCGGATAAAATTCCTCTCAGAGGCCCTGGTAGACAGCAAAATATATGTTTCCGTTTTCTAAAAGGTATTCCAAATGTCCATTCATAATAAAAACTAGGTATACTATCGTATTAAAGTCGAGTGAACTCTAAAATGCTGTCGATTAAAACTATCGTAAAACGTTTGTCTTTAATTATATCTCGTCCGTTTTGGTTTTAACATTTGTTTGCCTTTGATTGTATTTTTAAAGTGAGGTCAGACTTGATGAGACTCTACTAGTAACGTTTCACCTTTCGCAACCCGTTATCTTTCTGAGAGTATGTATATCCCTATATGAGGTAAAGAATAATTTAAAAGTATAGTCTCATCACCCCCGCACCTCTCTTGGTGAAACTTTTCAAGCTGCAACTGTATGTAGCTTTACAGAAACCATATTCCTGGCGAATGTATTCACGACTCTTCTTTCACATTTGGATTTAAAAAATTACCTTGGAAGAAGGAATTTCATTTTAATTTATTTAAGGTATTTAACGTGCACTTTCTGAACCGACCGATTATATCAGCACACGACTAATAAACTAACTTAAATCTAGAACAGACACAACACCCAGTCCCCGGCCATTCATCACTGTGAAATGGGGAAACCCACATTTTACCAGTGATACATTTTTTGGCCATGCCAGGAATCGAACCTGGGACCCTAGGCTTAGTAGAAAAACACGATACCGACTGATCTAAGGTGTCAGACTGAATGAAGGAAACCTTTTTGAAAAGTGTGTATGGGAAGTTATTGGAGGGCAGTGATGGGGGGATAACATAAATTTCCCCACGAAGAATCTTTCACGTCTTAAAAGATTTGATATAGCTATCCCGTAGATTAATGCAACGCGAGTAATTATGTTCGTTTGTCTCACCTCATGTGCGTGTATTTCTTTATGTGACGCATTATGAGTGAGAATTTCCTTCCCCTTCCCCTCCCCCATGACATAAACCCCCGCGTGAATTTAAATGGCCACATTAAGAAGTATAAAAGTATATTCTGTTCTCACAGTGCTACCAACCGCGCCAACGAACAATGATAAGTTGAAAAATAAGAACACAAAATTTGTCTTGTGACCTTTAGGTATAATCACTGCTAAATATGAGAATTATATTCTTTATAGCAAGAAGGAAAAAAAGACTAAACAAATTAGCAAGTATTATATTTTCTTAGTTTTTTTAATTTTAATATAAGTTACAATGAGCGACGTTTAAAAATAACCAAACAAAAGAAAATTGTATGCGAGTCTTTCTACCGTGACAAAAAGACGACAGGGCATAGTAGGTTCTATATAAGTTACTAACTACTGGAAATATAAATAAAACCAGTGTCGGAAGAGAATAGGCGAGGAGGGGGGGGGGGGTTAAAACGGACACTGATTTCTATATAATTCTTTTAAACTTAATACATAATGTTATTGAATATTGATTACTTCATCTTAGAGGTATTGCCTACCCTGATTTTGGTTGGAAAAACAGTTTAGAAAATTCAAACAGATGTTTTTGGAGCCAACATTGATACAAATTTTATTGTATTATTTGTCTTATTCTATAGGTATTGATAGCATCTATCAAAAGTAACGGCTACAGATAAAATTACTTGATATTAAAATTGTTTTAGTAACTTTAGTAACTAACATCTACTGTTGTTCCCACCAAAAATTATGCTATAGTAGTAAGGGAAGAAGCATCCCCATTGGTGTGGCGATACGATTGGAGAATAGGCTCACCCATTGAGTAATCGACTCTGACCTCTCCGTCAACGACGTCCAAAATTACGTCTTGGATAAATGCTATACTCTTTTACTGTTGCATCCACTAAAAAAATAATAATTAAAATGTTCATAGGAAACTATTGCATTCTTGTAATCCGTATGTTTAACACGCGAATTGTTAGGCTTAATCCAAAGAGAAAAGTGAATATTTTTACTAAGGGAATATAAAATTCAACATACGACCCATAACTTAATTTAGTTCTACCCGCCTCGGTGGCCGAAAGGTCTAACGCAATAATCTTGCATTAGACTGCCTTGCTGATGACGGGGAGATTGAGGTTCGAATCTCGGTCGGGTGTACTGATTGATGGTGGTTTTTTTCAAACTGGTTTGCCACTCACCCTCCACGCAAATTCGAGTACACTTCCTATGAATATAGTCTACCAAATATCTAAAACAATTAGCGTAATCAATACATAAGCGTATATCCCGAACGGGTAGTAAGACGCGGTGTTTAAAAAAAACTTAGTTTTAGGATAGATATATAACAACCAGTACTGCGACCGTAAAATTCATCACTTTGAAAGGGGAAAACTAAATTTGACGATTGAATCATTTTTCGGCCATGTTGGGAGTCGAGCCCGGTGGTGAGAAGACATGTTATACCGACACCGACTGAAATAAGGGTAGATTAGAAAAATTGCACCTGCATTTTCGGTAGTAAAGGATGAGGAAAACCACGGTAATGTATCACATATTTCGTAAACCACACCCTAAAGCACCCGGCTGGGATTTGAACCTCATCCTTCCTATCAACTATAAGCACTTACATTAAGAGTCTGACGCCATAGACCGTGCAGCCACGAGTCGTGGGTAAAGTTTCTATTCATTATTGTTGAACGCTACTGTACATAGATTGTAAATAAAAAAGGTAGTATTATAAATCTTTTCCTCTTTGAAATCCTGAATAGAAAAAAGAAGCAAAAGCTTAGACTAATGTTTTAACGACTTTTTTCTTTCTCGTTAAAAAGTTTTGTCTAGTCAAAGCGTCGGTCACCAAACTTAAGGAATGCTGGGTTTTTTCCCTCCGTTATATATATATATATTTGGGATCTTAAATTCTTCACATGTGGAGAATGTAATTAATTTAATGGGTCTTTGTGTTTGCCGCCCGAACGCTTAGTCTCTTGGCGACATGTTTTCTACGACGTTCCCACCGCTTTTGTTGCCTGGGAAATGAAAGGGGGCGAAGTCTTGACGTAAATAAAGGTAAAACTGAAGATAAGATAGGGTTAATTGAAGTAAGTGGCATATTTATAAGGTAGATTGAAAAAGAAACGTAGCTATCACTATCTATATTTTTTAATGAAATAATTATTACATTCACGAACTTGATTAAAGAACATTTTATCGCTCAACACTAAATTTTGTAAAGTTAGAATAGATTAGTTTCCAAACACGATTTGAAAACTACAAATAATTTTGAAAAGTGTGTCTTTATTAGTTTCTTTCTTTAACTTAATCAGCACCATACCCAGAAATTTATTTGGAGTAGATTCTAGCTGCAAGGACTCGTGCGGAGATTCCCCCATCAAAAGTTGGCAAGGATTATTTTTAAACATTGAATCCACGAATGAATTTAAGGTTTATTTAAACATAACTGAAGTTTAAGGTAAGGCTGACAACCATCCGGATGGACCGGAAAGGTCCCAGAATTTAACTCACCATTCTTTTTGCCGGGCGAACAACATCCGGTGCACAAAATATCCCAGAAATAAAGAAATTTCTTGCTGTGTGCCACTATACGCTAATATATGCCTACACATAATTACGACATAATTATAGGTAGTCTCTTTCCATACGTTAGTGTTTTTTTATTCAATTATATTCACAACACACGGAATCTGAGAATCTGACACCTTACCTCAGTCGGTAGCGTGTCTCTCTACTGAGCTAAGTGTCACGGGTTCGATTCCCGGCATGACCGAAAAATTTATTATTGGTGAACTGTGGGTTTACCCTTTCACATTGATATATTAACGGTCAGGGAGTGAATGTTGCGCCTGTATCAGTCTTAAGTTATACTATAAGGCATATGAAGCTACGACAGGCCTAGCAAGCTGGTAGTGAAAATATATGGCTTCAATAAAAAAAACTGACCCAGACCACAGGACAGGATGTAAAACATGGAATATGAGTAGGTTTACTTACTAATAAATTTTGAGTATAAATAGCAGATTATTAGGACAAACAAAGACAAATATGAGTGTGGCTTTTATTAGACAACACCAAAATTTTTAAAATATATACATATAATGTTTATGTCATGTCACGCATAAGGTAACCTAGTAGAATATGTTTGAATTTTTGTTCTATCTTAATAAATAACGGAGGTATCACACGTAAACAGTTATCTGTAACACACTGTAGTTAAGTTTATCCCGGAATTCTATCAGAAATAGTTGGAAACCCTAGTTGAAAAGACATTTGACAGAATATGCCAAAAAATTTGCACTAAACAACTCATAAGGCCGCCGTTTCCCCATCCCTGCCATGTGACCGCTGAAGCATGTTTACTGTTAGTGTATAAAATTAAACTAAAATTATCTACAGAAGAAGAAAACTTTATTTATTTATTTTGGCAGTAAAAGGTTATTTGACTGTAAAAATAGTAAAAATATGGATCTTAGCTCGCGTTACCTTCCAACTCAGCTGAAGGTGCGCTGTTCTCAGAACAGAGGTCGCTTCCATCATACTAATTAGATGCATGAAATTACCGCGCCATGTGTATGTATTTAAGAAAGAATACAAACAATAAATAAAACTAAAAAACTTTTTGATCACCAAAAGCTAAAAAGTCAAGCAGGTAAGCAAAAATAAAAAATAAAATTAAAATTAAAAACTTCCCTCTCAAAGTGTAAAGCTAATGTGGCGTTTATAATGAAAGTATTATATATATATATATATATATAAAATAAGAAAAAACCAGAATATTTTTATATAAAAAACCAATATAATCCAGTTAAGCAAATGAAAAGGAAAGGCTCTTGAAGGGTGATCCTCCTTTCTGATAGAGGCGAACTGAATTGCTACGACTGAGCTAGTATAATCAGTCTCAGGTCACAATGGGACACTAACTAATACAATGGTTCTCAAAGGGTGTGCCACGAAATTTTAGACGTTATATTATTGTTGATCGAAAAGTAATTAAAGTAGTTTAATTCCAATTTTTTTTTTCTTCTTTAAAGAAATAGGTGAAAAATGTTTGAAAACTTGAATACATTTATTTTCCAGATAATTTAATGTCTTAACAAGCAAAGAATTGAGTAATTAATGCAGAGCTTGAAGTTCCTTACACGAAATTTCAAATCGTGGTTGAATAGAGAACACCTGCATTTTATGTTCAACTGAGAGAAGTCTATCTATGCACGAACATGGCCAAAACTCATTTCGGTGGCCGCATGGTCTAAGGCGCTACTCTTGCAGTAGATTAGACTGCCGATGATGGGAAGATTGAGTTTCGAGTCTTGGTCGGGTGTACTGAGAGTGTTTTTCCAAAATAATTTTTCACTCCATCCACGCAAATGTGGGTACACTTCCTCTATATATAACCCTCCTGGTCCTAAAATCACTAGCGTAATTAATACATATGATTACAACCAGAACGGGTAATTAGACGCTATGCTAAAAAAAAAGTGATTAGTGTAGACTGGTTTTTTAGTTTTAAAATTACAATTTTTTCATTCTATTCTATTTTTAAAAATATGATAAAATGGTCTCAATTTCACTGTCTTCTAATAGTAGCTAAAGAAAATCGCACCATGACGCAAAGCTTCGTTGGAAATTTATTACTTCCCCAACTATGCGCTGTTGCTAAATTAACCATTTTAAAGACACAGGATGAGTAGACGAAGTTTGAAATAAAACGCATTCATTTGGAAAGAGGTGGGAAAATAACCAATGCATTAAATGCTCTTCTTGAGATATCAGGTCGCGATTGAACCTCAAACTCCCGGAACAGTGTCAGGACATCGACCCTAACCAGTTGCAGCAAAAGTTGTAGTTTCAACCGAATTGACCCTGATATGATTGTTATTCTAAATAGCATGCATCGCCTGACTATATGTGTCCAGTGGAGTGTGGGTATCCCATAGCGGAGTGCCACCCCCCTTAGTGACGTCAGGATGTTGATAGTGTCTGTGAGAAGATAAATCTCCCTGCACTCGAGTGCTTCACTGCACTCGTGACACTGATCTGTTCCTCACGTCATGTGATGGATGAAGGGGAAGGGGGAGCTCTAAATTGAACGTGACACATGCGTTTCAATTCAAATAAAACAGGAACGGGGTGGGGCGGTGGGGGTGGGGGGAAATACCCAGACAACTTACAATTATTTTAATTAAGACCCTCTCCTCACCTACCGGGCTCCATGACCTTACTACCCATCAAGGCTTTCCGAATATTTATACAAATATACCCGCATTTGAGTGAAAGTAAGACAGGGAGATTATTTGGTAAAAAAAACACATTATGCCCGGCCAGGATTCGAACTCCAACTCCGAAAGAGTTATCATTGGCATACTCTCTGTGTGTAGAGGCCTACATATTATATTTGCATACTTAAATTGTGTCCAAAAATTTTTGCTAATTTTATTCAAATTTTAGTATTCAAAAATATTCCCATCCTATCTCAGTGCGTGGAAAATTTGAATGCAGACATATTAAAATTAAAGAGTACTTTACCTGAAGCACGCACAATCGATTTGCAGCCTAACACTCTTCGAACTATTTAAATTAAATTTCACATGGCCCTAAAACTAACAAGAACGCATACGAACATTTTTTTATTTCTTAAGACGAGCACAATTCTAGTATATAAATGTTGTTGATTTTCTTTTATTTAATTGGATTATTTTGGTTTACCTATCGTACAGTGGTGCACGCTTCAAATTAGTTCATATACATACAAATTAAGGACGCTTTACCTAAAGTAACAAACGCAAATATTAATATTTTTAAATTTTTTTGATTGAATTTCACCCATTTATAAATAGGGTAAGAAAATAGACACACAAAACTGAGACAATACAATTTTTTTTTTAATTTGTGGAAATAATCAATTGCATTCATAGATGATTAGACCAAATCTCTTTGTTATATTTATATGTGCACTATCATTTATTAACATAAATTGATGGATTTCAAAGCAGAGCATATTAAACATGTCCCAAGAAATGTCTTAATATATTTTTTTTTTGTAATTTTGACTCTTTCCAACGTTTTAAAATACACTTTAAAAATAAATGGTACGACAAAATCGCACATACAAATATAAATGTCAAATTTTCACAAATCAGTCGTCAGTTAAATATCCTTAATTTTAGAGCCAGAATAAATATCACTATTTGTGCTCGAGGCCCTTAATAACATCTAAACATAAATATCACGTTTCAATTAAATCCATAAAAAAATTTTGGTGTGTTGATAGGCTAATCAGAGTTTGTATATAAACTGAACCTGTGAATTATTCTCGTCACTCAGTAGAACACTCATTGTTCAGGTACCAACGAAAATATGTTCACATTTAGGTGAGTAGAGCAGAACCTATGCATGATGGTCAAATTGGGACCTAGTGGTAGAAAGCACAGGTACAGTTTTAGCAAGCTCTTTCTGACCTGTCAACACTCCGTTACACATCACTGATAACTTAATATAGCTGCTATATTAAGTTAAGTCCTATATAACTTGCTTAGCAATACACATGTCGCTTATTTTCATAAATATATGTTAAATGCTTAGTTCTTTCAATTTGGTACTCTAGTTCGCTGTTTATTTGGTTTTGTACAAATATGTTACAATATTACGATTCCTCAAGTTGTTCTAAATCACACAGACTCTCCACGTCACAAAATTTTTTTTTTTTTCATCTTTACGAGCGAGCCGACAGCGGCTACAGGCGATCAAAAAAAACTTAACCCTAAACTTCTATTGGGAAGACTTAAGGATCGTAAAATAACAAAAGTTTCGCATTCTCTTATAATTTAGGTATCATATATTAAACATTTAATATATATGTTTTATTCTCTCTTTTCTCTTTTGCCTTTCGAACTGAAAGTTGTAACGTTTCCTTATCGTATTTATGGCTTTACATCATTGGTTTATTGTTGTGGAAGTAAGATATCGCCTGAACTAGAAACTCTTCTCCTTAAGTTCCGGCAGTGATGAGCCACTTTCTAGAACCTTTTAAATAAAAGTCAAGTGGGTTTTTTTTCTATCTCACCACTTGGCTATTAACACTGTTAACATTCTTATTTTATTTTTTTAAACTCAAAAGTTTGCATTTAGATTTTAAAAGGAAACCTACACTATGACTTGTTGTATATATATTTAAAAATTGTCACCAAATAAAAATAAGTGAAGGCAGATTTAATTTCATTAAGTTTATTTTTGGAAACTTCAATGCATGTATAGAATGCGAAATTAAAATGTCTAAAATATCAGCCTAAGATACATACCAATGTTCATAGAATCTGACAGAGAAAAAAAGCTATACTTTCACGTGTGCATACAAGTCCTGTGATCTGTAGCTGTAACATTTGTAACAGCTGTCACTTTAAAAAAAAATAGTATCAATACCGTTAAAATAATATTAATATAGTTACGTTGTTTTCAATGTTGGCCCCAAATTAATATGATAGGATTTTCTAAAACACCCTTTCTACCGAGTTTTTACCATACTTATATACTATACTATACTATATATATATATATATATATATATATATATATATACACATA